>JBBJLS010000016.1:5990571-6009191 GCA_037577275.1 Bryconaethiops microstoma
CCCAACACAGACAGTCTCTGGTAATGACGTCCCCAACACAGACAGTCTCTGGTAATGACGTCCCCAACACAGACAGTATCTGGTAAAGACGTCCCCAACACAGACAATCTCTGGTGATGACGTCCCCAACACAGAGTGTCTCTGGTAATGATGTCCCCAACACAGAGAGTCTCTGGTAATGATGTCCCCAACACAGAGAGTCTCTGGTAATGACGTCCCCAACACAGACAGTATCTGGTAAAGACGTCCCCAACACAGACAGTCTCTGGTAAAGACGTCCCCAACACAGTCTCTGGTAAAGACGTCCCCAACACAGACAGTCTCTGGTAATGACGTCCCCCCTCCGAGGCTTCTGATTGGTCACCAGTGCTGCACGGTTTACGGTTATATCGCCACCTGCTGCCTCGGCGTGCTTTAACAGCGTTTGAGATCGCGTGTGAACGGAGAGATTTTTGAAAACGTGCTCGTGTGGACGCGATTTTCTTAAAAACTAAAATGGAAAAACTCTGTTGTCAGAAATACTCGTGTACGTGTGGACATGGCCTAACAAACGTATCGTCATTAGATTAATCTCTATATATATGGCCAGACTGAACTAAGACATGCAGAAACAATACATAAACACCTCTGTCCTCTGAAGATCACTTTGGGGAAGGAAACGTACATTATTTGTGGCAAGGCACAGATTTAATCGGAATTCTTTTTCAACTCGATAAGAACTGACTTTCGCAAAAACATTTTTTCTATCCCTCTCCACAGAAACATCTCTCGTTTTACATCACTTACATTTATGGCTTAATTGGTGTTAACCGTACCAGCAGGCTGTATCCCATTGGTTCATTCATTAGATTTAGATTTCCACTGCCAAATTCAAATCTCCGTAACATTTCCTCCTGACCATGAGGGCGACGAGGCGGAAAACAACTTCACACTGATTCATGTGTTTGACGGCTCATTTTGCTCTCATCAGACGAACGAGCAGCGTACGCAACATTATGCATTTTTGGTTTTCTCTTTGGTTAGTGGAGAAAATGTCATTATTTTTAGGTGGCGTTGATCAATCAAATTCATCTCGTCTCTCAGACAGACACGAGCAGACACGCACTTGGCTATGTTCATGAGATTTTGGCCTCAGTGCCTAAAACATGGTCAGAACATAATAGCATTATAATCTAAGAACAAAAACAATAATAAATCTGTGACAGGCCATATTTTGCTCACTACAGAAGCTCAACTCGCACTTATAACGAGAACAAGGACAAACTGATAAAAGGTCAAAAATCAACTCTTCATGAGAGGTATTTATAAAGCAAATATAAAGTATCAAAAACAAAAAATAAAACCAAGTGTACAGAAAACCAACCATTACTGTGTAAAGGGAATGGTGTAAACTACCTGGTAAAAAAAAAAAAACAAATAGAACAAATATAAACCATTGTCATACTCTTAACTAGGGGGTTTCAATTTTGTTCCTGGAGGTTTTTCACCCTTGAGAGTTTAATTCCAAGCCTAATCCAACACATCCAGGTAATGAAGGCCTCTACAGGGATGCAGGATCCAAACTCTCCAGAACAGGATTGGGCCCCTTCCGTAGACAAAGGGTATGCATCACCGGGTACCCTAGAATAAGTGCTAAAGTTGCTAAATATTGTAATATCCATCAGAGTTTGATGATTAAACCGAACCAACAGTTGTTCTCTGTTAAACAGGTAAAGAAACCCTTGGCCAACGTGCAAGGCAAGTGTGTTTTAACTGTTGGAGCATCAAAAATAACATACTGAGAAAATAATTAATGGCATGAGGGTGGCAGTGGAATTTCGAGGTGTATGAACAGAGAGCAATGTGAATCACTTGTTTAAAACACTGTTGCAAAACTGCCAGAGGTCACTTACACAGTTATATTCTGAGATACTGAGAGAAAATGCTCATCTCTCATGACTTTGACCCTGCTAGAAATGTGTCAACACCAACAGGCTACTTGGGGTTAGATTTACAGACTCTGCTTTAACAGGTTCTGGTGCCCTTTAGATCATTCATGGAGATTTGGTGCCTTTAAAAGCCTTTAAAAAATAATAAATTCCAGAAAGTTTCATCTGAAAGCACTAGAATAAGGCCCTCATCAATTTAGAACACCTACAAAAACCAAAGGAATGACTTGAGAAGAAACTACAAACAAACTACCGGGGCTCCTCGGGTTACGACAGTCTCGTCATACAACGTTTTCAGTTTACGACGCTCACTCACATTAAAATGTTTAAAAAATTGTTTCGGCTTACAGCTTTATCGCCGTACTTGCAGACTAACGCGGCGTATGAGTGAGAGGGTTGCAATGCAAGCCAACCACATGAATTGGTAAGGATTTTTTTTTTTACACTCATCTTGCGTCTTTTATTTTCTGTTACTACACTACAGTGTATTTATGTCCTTTTCCTTTTTCTGTGGCTTAGTTGTGTTTTATGCTCTAGATTACAATTTTACAGCTGTGTTAGGATCGGTAAGTGACTTAGACTTGGGCGTGTTTCGAATCACACCAAAATTCGGGTTGCGTCTCTGATCTGTTCCGGTTATGTCGTAAGAACGGAACTGCGTCTTAACCTGAGGACACCCTGTATTCACTTCTTTTTGAATGAACAGTTGCCTTTATGACAAAATTATTTATTTAAATGTCCTTGCACTATATTGGAATGCTACTGCACGTATTGCAAAATGCCTTTGCATAATTATGCATGACTCTTTGTGTTCAACAGACGGTTGATTTCGGTGGCAACAGGCTACTAAGCACAATTTTGCTTACTAGAGTTTGGTACAATCAGGGTTCCCACATCATCTTTAAGAACCCACCATGCCATAGTTTTAGACATGGATCAAGGTTCATTTCTGTTATTTCAGTTTGCTTGTTCTCGTTTGCATGCCGCTGTTCTACCTGCATTATTTGACTTCAATCACTCATGCATATGACTATCGGATTCTCAAGGCAGGTGGTGCAGGAAACAAGGGTGCACAGATGTCGGGAGACACATGCAGGCAGCAGGACGTAGCCGATTTACTGACGTTAAGTAAAAGAAAAACATTTAAAAAGAGCTTTAATTTCTCTTATTGTACAATATATAGAAATTCAAGCATTTTTGATGAACCATGCTTATCTACGTATATTTAAATTTAAATTTCCTTTCCTCGAATTACTCAACTTTCAGGGATTTTAAGGACCAGTTGGAACCGCGTGGAATACAAATTTGTTCAGCAAGGAAAACTGGACGAAAGGTTTGTTTGTATCTATACTGCCTCAAGCAGGCATGCTTTCAGAAAACAGTTTTAAGGTTTTCACATAAAATTGAATATTCTACCAATAACATAGGGTTTCAAAACCCCCAGACTAGCATTTCTGATCTAGAATTAATCAATCAAGCTTTTAAAGCCAACAAAGTTAACCCCCATAAATGTCTGAGGTGCAACAGAACTATTGCAGAGAAACACAAAACTCACTGGCCAAATGTAAAAAGAACTACACTAATTTTGAAACGAAAAATTTTGAAATGAGAAAAACCGTGGCTAACTTACAGTTTGTATTTCAAATAAAACCAATATGAATTCAGTTATAATCATGAAGTGCTATGTTAATGATGATCTAAAAACAAAAAAGTACAATTTTAATTCCTTTGAGATACATATAACCAATTGGGCTTTATGTTCCTGATCTAAATAACATGTTTTCTATTATGCTATTATGCACTAAATTTAAATGCATTTTAAACAGAAGCTGGTTTTCAGAACGGAGATCCTCTTCTATACTACATGCAATGTTTGAGAATTTATTCTGGTTTGCATCTGGAAAACCAAACATATTTTTATAAATGAATAATAAAAATAAAAGCCAAAGGAAAGAGTAAAACTGACATAAGCTATATTGATTATAATTTTCAATCAAGTTGATATTAAATTACTTTAATTAAAATCTCTGAAGATACATAATAAGAGTTTGATTTTGTTAGTCTTATAGTCTATTATTTGCATTCGATGTTTTCTGTAAGCATAAACTTCAAATGCAAAACTTACACCAAGTTGATAAAAAAAAACCAAATGTTTCACATCATGCTATTTTGGGATTTATCCCCTATCTTTGATTCACCAGGCTGCATGTTAGGCTACACCCTAATCTTACCACCAACTTAAGCACCTTTTTTTTTTTTTTACCAAAAACATACATAATCTCTCTACAAAAACATTGAGATTCAAATCAAATTTCATAAAATCACTAAGGAATATTTTACTGAAGTACCAAGGCTTCGTGTAGTGAGGATGTTTTGTGCCAGGATTTTGCTATGTGAAGCATTTTAAACCCAACAAAACAAAACAAATGTATGTTTTTTTCTTTTTTTTTTTTTAAACAGAGGCTTCTTCACGTCCTTTCAGGTTCTTGGCTATGAGGTAGAACCCGGTTGGAGTTGAGGAAAAGCTTACAATACTGTCTGTTATGAGTATGTTACGTTGTATGATGAGGTATTGAACGGATATGTCACACAAAGCTTTTGCACTGGCAGATAAAACCAATCCTTGTGAGTGACGGCCTACTTCAGGCCACATGTGCAAAAACAGGTTAGGTAAAAGCATGATATGACAAGCATCTTAACAGAGCTTTCACATTATTAATTATTGCAACATGCCTATATTACTCTATGCATAAAAACATGGAAATATATATATTTATATATATTTAAAAACTTGATAAAGTCTTGAAGGCCTTGATTGAGACCTTCTAGCCAATGCTCTTTCCTAACTATGTGACTTATTCCCTTTGAAAAACTTGTTTCTTAAAATCACCTTCTCTTTCATCCTGTGTTACACAAACAGATTACTTTCACAAAAACGAAGAAGTAGAAAATGCGCAAGAGAGGTTCATCATTCACTCATCTGATTCTTTTAAAAACAAATGACCATGAAAAGAGCAACCATTAAAGCTTTCCATCACAGGACAAACGACTCATTAAAAATCTGATTTCTTAATAATCACATCTGGACATGGGGTCTTCTTCAGGACTGCACTTGGCAACCTCATCGCTGACTGCCTTAGCCGGCCCATCATCAGCACATGGAGCTCCGTAAGTGACCTCTGAGGCATCTTCTGGTATTGCCCGCTGGACCTCCGCTGCATCCCCCAGAGAGTCTGAATGATTGTTGGCCTCGTTGCCTGAGCCCATGTGCTTCTTCCGCAAGTGCTGGTTGAGAGTTCCTTGGAAGGGAAAGCACTTGCCACAAATCTGGCAGTGGAAGGGTTTGTTGTCCGTGTGGCCACGGATGTGGTACTCCAGTTGGTCTTTGCGGGTGTACTTCTTGCCGCAGTATTTGCAGACAAAAGGTGTGATGCCCATGTGCAGGCGCATGTGGCGGTCGAGGCTTCCTTTCTGGTTGAAGGACTTGCCGCAGTAGATACAAATGAGGCGCTCGTTGAAGGGGTGCCACTGGCCACGCTGGCTGCGCTCCCTTATGTCGTTTTCAAGGGCCATCCCCGTTACTGCTGCATCCCCATCCTCGGTGCCCGGCTTGAGCTGAGAGAGCACTTCAGTTGAGACTGGAACAGGAACCTTAGACCGGGCACGACCACCTCGGAAACCGCTGAGAATTGAACGAGAGGGGCTGGATGGACTAATGCTTACAAAGCAGGATGAAGGGAGTGCCGAATAGGTGTAGCCAGCAGGAGGCAGAACTGCCCCATATGAACCCACACTCACAGCTAGAACCTGCTCCCCATCCACTAATTCCGTATGGTAGCCGTCATCACCTGCCGATGAGCTGTCCGAATAGGTGGGCCGGTCCGTTTTCTCCAGCTTGACATGGACATCTGTCACTTGGCCATCCTTTCCAATCAGGTCCACTTGTTCTGGTTCAGCCTCCATAGACACCTCCTGCTCTGACACACTGTCACTGCTGCCGCGGTCTGACTGCCCTTCCTCGGTTAATTGTGCAGGACCCCTGCTCGGTCCCCTCATCTCTCCACAATGGCTCTTTCGTGGAAAGTAGGGTGGGGATATCTGGGTTGGGTTCACAAATATACCCGCTTCTGTAATGCCATTGCGCCCAACCCTGGAGCTGACGATATCGTCATCAGTATCTGCTCCACTGGACACAGGGATGCTGATCTTGGAATGGATGCCTTCAAGGATCTGTGTGCACTTATCAATGACAGCCTGCATTTGCAAAAAGCTGGCAGCAGTGAGGAAGCTGATCACATCACGGAGGCGCAGCTCCATGTGACCCGTGTAACAGAAGGCCAGCAGCTGTTCGAACACCTCAGGGCTCTTGATCACGGAGATGGAGAGACCGCTCATTGTGCCCAGAGACGAGTGGTCACGGAAGTAGGGCGAGCTGGCAGCCAGAACAGCCTTGTGCGCCCTAAATGGCTGGCCTTGGATGTGCACAATGATGTCGCAAAGCTTACCCTGGAGCCGAAGCTCATTGAGCTGGTTCAGGACAGTGTTGCTGAACTCAGGCACATCAAACTCTATGAAGCCGCCACCGTCCTCCATGGCTCATTGGTAGAAAACCTGGAAAGGAAAGCAAAAAAATAATTAAAGTCACTTATATGGCCAAAGAAAGCAAATACACAAAAACTTTATAAAATACATGGCAGGGGATCAATGCTGCCAAAATGACATACAATATGCCATTCTAGTTTGGCATAGTTTCATCATTTCCTAAGTGCAATTTTAAACAAAGAGTGTACCAGTAAACCAAAAGACATTGCACTGCAATGACAATCTCTTTGTCTGGCCCTCGCCAAACCTGTTGCACTAGTAAATGACATATCACTAGACCTCAGGCCACGTCCCCACAGACACACCTATTTAAACTGAACTATATGGCCGAAAGTATTGGGACGTATCTGAACAATATGGCCAAAAATATTGGAACACACCTTTTTAAACTAAATTATATGTGTAAAAGTATTAGGCCACACCTGTTTAATATAAACTATATGGCCAAAAGTATTGGGACATACCGTTTTCTGGGTGGTTGCTAAGGCATGAAAAGCAGTTGCTACAGTGTAGGATATGGTTGCTATGGAGTTTCTGGGTGATTGTTATGGGTTTAAAGGCAGTTGCTATGGTGTAGGAAATGGTTGCTTTGAAGTTTATGTTTGGTTGCTATAGTGTAAAAAGTGGTTGCTAGGTTGTGGGAGATGGTTGCTAAGTAGTTTTTAGTCAGTTGATTTGTTGTTACTATGGTTACTATGAAGTTTATGGATGGTTGCTGAGGTATAAAAGGTGGTTGCCCTGGTGTAGGAGATGGTTGCTAAGTAGGTTTTAGGCAGTTGCTAGGGTGTAGGAGGTGGTTGCTATGGAGTTTCTAGACAGTTGCTATGGCATACAAGGTGGTTGCTAGGGTGTGATATTGAAAGTGGTTTCTAAGAAGTTTTTGGCAGTTGCTATGGTGTAGGAGGTGGTTGCTATGAAATTTATGGGTGGTTGCTAAAGTATAAAAGGTGGTTGCTATGGTGTAGGAGATGGTATGGATTCTGTTGGATGTTTCTTGGCGGCAGGCCCATTTCAATGTTCTTCAGGAATTTTCTTTCTAGTTGGTATTACTATTGTTTATTCTTATATACTGAATAAATGTGTATAAAAAGTTTTTTAAAAAATGAATGTTTTTTTAAATTTAAGAATTTTTGTAGAATTTTCATATTTTATGAGCTGGTGGGGAAAATGACCAAATATCAGCCCTCCCCAAAATAAAAAAAAAAAATCATCTGTCACACAAATCGGCCATCGGCCAACCCTGATTTCGACATATCGGCATCAGCCACAGAAAAACCAATATCGGTCGACTTCATAAATTTCTGGCTGATAACACTGCACTTGCCGCAGGGTGAACGCCCCAACCACTAGGCTACCAAGTTATGGAGAGTACTGCTAAGGAACTTCAACCTGAGCCACAATGTCAATCTGTTTTCCACAGCACACTTTTTCTGGTTCCTGTGCCGTGGAAGGTGCCACCCAAGTGCTCTGTTGCACTCACCTCACACAGCTTAAAAGCCTTTGAGAAACTGATTCTGGACACTCTCCTCCCCTGGTTAGGACAGCACTAGATAGCACGAGCCATCATCTAGCCGCTGCGCTGTAGATACAGTCAGCTAGACAAGCCTGCAGAATCCCTAAGGACAATTTATCCAGCGCCTTCAACAACATTCAGTCCAGGTGGAGAGTAAGCTATCTGCTATGATCCTTAGTGTCACGGCTCATGGACTATCTGACTGAAAAGCCAAAGTACATGTGGCTACAGAGCAGTGTGTCTTACACAATGCTGTGTAGTACAAGAGGTCCTCAGGAAACAGTCACATACTTTCTAGTAAAACACACAGGGCTGCCATCTGAAGAAATTTTCCGATGACTCAGCAATAGCTGGATGTATCAGGCATGGGGACAACTCAGATTATAGGATGCCAGTGGACAGTTTTGTTGACTGTTCAGTTGCAGGTCGACATCAACATGACTTAAGAGCCGGGATGATGACAGTCTCCTGTCACTCCCTTGTCTATTAGGGGGTGGATAATGTTTCTTTCTCAAAAGAGGCTTCAGGAACCTCACCAGTTCGGGTTCAAGACAGCACACTCCACTGAAACTGCTCTACTTGCCGTCTCCAAAGAACTTCATGCAGCTAGATCAGTCAACCTGTCTTCTGCTCCTATCCTCCTTGATCTTTCTGCAGCCTTTGACACAGTCAATCATCAGATCTTCCTCGCCACTCTCTTCAACCTTGGGATCTCGGGCAGTGCCTGGCAATGGTTTGCTTCATACCTTGATGACCGGAGGTACCAGGTAGCATAGCAAGGCTCCCAGTCTGCTCCACGAAGGTTACCCACCGGTGTTCCACAGGGCTCGGTCCTTGGTCCGCTGCTCTTTTCTCTGTATACTGGTTCCTTGGGAATGTAATAGCCTCACATGTTTTTTCCTACCACTTTTATGCTGATGACACACAACTTATTCTCTCTTTCCTTTCCAGTGACAACCAGGTCCCAACCCGCATCTCAGACTGTCTGGCTGACATCTCCTCTTGGATGGCGGGCCACCACCTCAAGCCACCTTCTCTTCAACATCAGAAGAATCCGAACCTTTCTCACCACGAAAGCTATGCAGTTACTGTCTCTGGTCATCTCCAAACTGGACTACTGCAACTCTCTACTGGCTGAACTTCCACTGAAGGTAACAAAACCACTAGCTGACTCAGAATGCAGCTGCAAGGTTCCAAAGTCTTCAATGTTCCAAAGTTCACACACACCACACCTTTACTAAGGAACCTCCACTGGCTCCGTGTGGCCGCCCGCACTAAGTTCCAATCCTTAACACTTGCTTTCAAGGCCAAGAATGGACTTGCACCCCGACACATATCAGCTTGATCAAACAGCGTGTCACTCTTCTCAGTCTTGGCCCCCCAGTGGTGGAACAAACTCCCTCTTCCGATCAGATCTGCAGAGTCCCTCACTGTCTTCAAGCGTTGTCTGAAGACCCACCTCTTCAAGGAGCACCTTGGTGACTAACTGTGCCTCTCGTTTCAGTTTATTTATTTCTGCTTATAAAATTACTCTTATCTCCAGGCCTTTTTCTTACTTTTGCCTTAACTTCTGACTTTTCTTTGATAGTTGTTGTTTAGGTGTACTTAGCCTGCAGTAACTTGGTTGAATAGCGGACGTTGATTTAATTATAGCTTTACAGGTTTAAGGAACAGATGTGGACTACTTGAGCACTGATGTACGTTGCTCTGAATAAGAGTGTCAGCCAAATGCCATAAAGTTAAATGTAAGACATGGAGCTTGTTCTAAACTACAAACAGCTTGGTGTACGCATGGACAATAAGCTGGACTGATCAAAGAACTCTCTGGCCACCTCCAAGAGAGGTCAAAGTAGGCTGTTCATCCTACAAATATTCTGATCTTTCAGAGTTCTATGAGTCTCGTGGCCAGCCCCATTTTCTATGCTCTGGTGTGCTGGGGTGGCAGCATAAAGGTAGCAGACATCAAAAGGCTCAAGCTGAACAGGAAAGCGGACTCGGTGGTGGGTGAGGAATTTGACAACTTGGAAACTGTGGCTGAAAGGAGAACATAGTGATGACCTAAGTACATCGTGGACAATGCCGATCATCCATTCCATACAGTTATGGTCAAACAGAGAGGCATGTTTAGCTATAGACTCACTAGCATACAATGCTCCACTGATTACCACAATCCTTCCACCTCACTGAAATCAGACTTTATAACTCCTCCCCCTGTCATGCACCCACACAATAATCTGTGCAATAACCTGCTACTACTCACGTTTATTAGCTGTAATATGTGCAACAGTCTTATGAGCAATACAACTAAGTTACTATTGCGTGCAACAGCAGACTAGTTATAGAGTACAACTCGAAACCATTATTGGTGTTAATCAGTAGACAACTTATATAGTAGACAATCTATAGTAATTATATTAGCCTCTCTTACTGACCACATCAATTTATGTATATTACGTACATAGTACTTTTCTGGAGCGTTTTATTTTTACTATGTTTATATTATATTTAATATTGTTAATGTCTTTGTGTGCCTATGCAGTCGTAGCTTAATCAGTTTCCTCCAGAAACATTTTCTGATTCTCTCGTATTCTGAAACACTCCACAGGAGCTTCTATTATTTTAAAAGTACAGTTAGCTTGAGGATTTTTTACTGGTTTAAATGGCTACATCTGTATGTTGGACAGCCCCAGTAATCTGTAATAAAATACTGCAGTTGCACAATTTCACAGATATTTGGAAAATGAGGAAAATGCAGAGAACAGAGCTGCAGCTCTAGATTTTTGTGGCTTTTTAAAACCAATCCACTTCTGATACTGCATTGCTAGTATTTAGGTGTGAATGAAAGTATTTCAGAAAGAATATACAGAAACACCATCAAACTAATCAAACACAAACTTTTAACACCTAGAATTAATATTATGAATGATTTTATTTAAACGGCTTTCCCTCTGCTGTTTGGTCAGGTGTTCTGGACTAGTGAAAGAAATGCTGCTATGAGATTTAACATGAAGCAACAGCAGAGTTGGTATTTGCTCAAAACCGTGATAATTATCTGGGCAATATTAAAGTCAAATCTAGTCCGTTCCTAAGTACACTTTGAAGAATTGCCTTGAACATGTTAAACCAAATACATATTGGGTAGGCATGAGATTTTAACGGTATTTTCTCAGTACGTATGAATCTACCTGTAGGGTAGTTGGCTATGGAATACTTCGTTCTTGCTAAAGGAGCTTATACTTGTTTATAAAACTGTTCCAAAGTTTGTCTGGTACCAGCACGAGAGCACCTCCTCTCAAAGGTCTGGCTGCGGCTGCTATGATCCATACCTGAGCGAAATTCCTGCGTTCACACCTGCTCAAACTAATCACATCAAAGAGGAAGACAAACTTCTGTTAAAGGGGGAAAAGGAGTCTGTTTTAACAGGACTTAAACACCCTGAGAAACACTGAAACAGATTGACTATACAGGAGATACTCGAGTTATGACACAGATCCCTTCCTTCGACAGTGATGTAACCCGAATTTTGGTGTAAGTCGAAACACACCGTAGCCTAAGTCACTTACCGATCCTAACACAGCTGTAAAATCACAATCTAGACCATAAACACACAACTAAGCCACAGAAAAGAGAAAAGGAAAACTCCCTCACTCATATGCCGTGTTACTGCGTATTCTTCCGCCATACGCAACCAAACTAGTTCACCCACATAGTCCGTAAGTACAAGTGGGAGTTGGAGTGGGAGTGATCGTTGTGAACTCAAAACGGATGAGAACAAGAATGCAACAAGGTTCCTGAAAACACAACAGAAAGCCGGTTACTGTGCTCAGTTTCCCTTAGGTCTATTACGTCTTGCTCTCCGGGCCTTCCATGATTGCCTAAATCTGCCCTCCCAGCTCCTTGGCGACGATCATCTGCAGTCAGCAAACAGGGAACGTAAACACTTTCTCCAATTGCCAGAGCTTGCCAGGACACCTGTCCCACCACCCATATGTATACATCCTGGCACAGTCAGAAAGAGGGGGGAGGGGGGGAGTTAGAACCCATTCAGGGACACAAGCTCAAAATATACTGAAAGCATATCAAGAAAGAGGAAAAACAGGTTAAGGCACAGTCGCTGAAAAGAAAAATGAAAGCGAATCAGATGACTAAGAAGATGGGACTTTCATTTTGTGTTTTCTCCTTTGCATTCTCCTATCTTTATGTAGGCTGTAAGTTGAGCCTTAGTGTGAGAGGCGTAATGGAGGCTGCATGCCCTCATGTGTACTGAGCTGAACCCAGTTTTGATGAGCTGCCAAAGAATGTATGCTGAGTTGATCTGGTGGACTTGAGGGGCAAGTGCCATTGGCCAAGTTCCAGGAAGCTAGAGTCAAAGGTTCACAGCTCAGGATTCTGTTTTGAAGCGAATGGTAAGTTAAGTCTGAACGCTGTGTAAACATTTTACTTTAAAAACCTGTCGCCGCTGATCACTTGGCTGCCAGTATATATGCGGTTCGATTGGGACACAAAGCACACAGATATAGATGTGATGCCAATATTATGCAGCTCTATTAACTAATGTACGTAAAAACAATAACTGTATGTAAATAAGGGTCAACTGACCCGATATTTATCAGCATTTTACTTGCTTCCTTGCCAAAAAATGCTTTTACATGATAAATGTGCATCTCTAACAACCATGACTTTTGTCTCAATGACCTTCTCAGAGAGAAACCAACTCAAGACTTGAGCTCAAGACTATATAGTAATAACAAATAATAATGCCGAAAATAATAATGAGATTAACATTTATTCAATTACACACTTATCATTTTAGTTTATTTCAAAGTGTTTCAGTTTTGCAAGTACTGTCTGGGTACACCATGCTCATTATTTGTCAACAGACAAAGGTGTAAATTTAACTATATATTTTTCATTAGTTTATAGAGCTGCACGATACGGGCAACATATCAGTATAGCGATTTTACTGCTACATATTGCGACTGTGATGGCTTTCACGATATTAAATGGTCCTCGAGTTATCAGAACACCCAGTAACTCACCTGAAGCTGTGATTGGTCAGAAACACTGATTGGTTAGAGGATCATTTGCATATTGCAGCTTTCTGCGAAATCAGTATTAGACATAGACAGTTATGGTGTTATCGATTACCATACGATATACAGTGGGGCAAAAAAGTATATGGCAGCCACCGATTGTGCAAGTTGTCCCACTTAAAAAGATGAAAGAGGTCTGTAATTTTCATCATAGGTATAGAGACAGAATGCAAAAAAAATCCAGAAAATCACATTGCATGATTTTTAAAGAATTTATTTGTATAATGGTGCAGAAAATAAGAATTTAGCACCTACAAACAAGCAATAATTCTGGCCCTCACAGACCTGTTACATCTTCTTTAAGAAGCTCCACTCGTTAATCCTCCACTCGTTATCCTTATAAAAGACACCTGTCCACACCTTCAAACAGACAGACTCCAACCTCCACCATGACCAAGACCAGAGAGCTGTCTAAGGACACCAGGGACAAGATTGTACACCTGCACAAGACTGGGATGAGCCAATCTACAATAGGCAAGCAGCTTGGTGAGAAGAGACCAACTGTTGGAGTAATTATTAGAAAATGGAATAAAGATCACTGACAATCTCCCTCGACCTGGGAGATCTCCATGCAAGATCTCACCTCGTGGGGTACACAGATCTCACCTTGTGGTTGAGGAAACAGCCCAGAACTACACGGGGGGGGACTGATCAATGACCTGAAGAGAGCTGGGACCACAGTAACAAAGGTTACTACTAGTCGTCATGGATTAAAATCCTGCGCTCGAAAGGTTGAGCCAGCACATGTCCAGGTCCGTCTAAAGTTTGCCAGAGACCATCTGGATGATCTAGAGGAGGATTGGGAGAATGTCATGTGGTCAGATGAGACCAAAATAGAACTCTTTGGTATAAACGCCATTCGCCGTTTTGGAGGGGGAAGAATGCTGAGTTGCATCCCAAGAACACCATATCCACTGTGAAGCATGGGGGTGGAAACATCATGCGTCGGGGTTGCTTTTCTGCAAAGGGGACAGGACGACTGATCCGTATTAAGGAAAGGATGAACAAGGCCATGTATCGTGAGATTTTGGGCAAAACTAAACTCGCTACCCAGGCAACAAAGGAGTGGCTACGCAAAAAGCATTTCAAGATTCTGGAGTGTCCTAGCCAGTCTCCTGACCTCAATCCAATAGAGAATCTGTGGAGGGAGTTGAGCTCTTGAGAAGATCTGCATGGAAGAATGGGCCAAAATACCAGCTACAGTGTGTGCAAACCTGGTGAAGACCTAAAGGAAACATTTGACCAACCAAGGTTACATTACAAAGTATTGAGGTGAACTTTTGTTATTGACCAAATACTTATTTTCTGCACCATTATACAAATAAATTCTTTAAAAATCATAATGTGATTTCCTGGACATTTTTTTTTACATTCTGTCTCTCACAGTTAAAGTGTACTTATGATGAAAATTACAGACCTCTCTCATCTTTTTAAGTGGGACAACTTGCACAATCGGTGGCTGCCAAATACTTTTTTGCCCCACTGTATTATGTAGTCCTACTAGTCTTTCTATTCAAAGTTTCCATGTATCCATTAATTTTTTTATTTCCATTTTAAAACAAAACGGCAGTCACATAATTTGATTATTTTTATACTGCAATGACCATTTGAATATTTGAAAATAATCATACATTCCTAGTCCACAGTATATATAAAATAAAAGTTATGTCAAGGTATCTCTACTGGCATCCATACTAAACAATTTCTGACAGACACACAACCCTAGTCTACAAGGTCTGTGCGGGTAACAGAATCCTCTTATTCAGATATTTGTGAAGAAAATGAACTTAGTATAAGGTAAAATAATTTTCTCTAACAATAATAATGAAGAGGATGATGATTAAATTGCATTTTCACAAGAAAATGTGAAGTGTGACTGCTCTCGCCTGAAAAGAGGGAGCGAAAAGCCACATTCACGGACTGATTGTTTTGAATCCATTTCCAATCAAACGTAGACACACGTCTTTTTAACTGACCTGAAGTTTAGTGTCTGTTTACGAGTCTGCTGTATGATGTCACAAAGCTCACAAGACTGTCTCTCCCAAGAAGACTCACTGCTAACCCCACTGCTCTCTCTTCCCACCCATTACGGAGGCAATTCGACCACACAAATTGAATTTTTAAACAATCAATTCTCAGCTCATGCTCAACTTATCAAAAAGTTTAATACACACGCACTACACCAGATATTCACAAATATTTTGATGTTGGAACCATGCCAATATTTCACAAACTGTAAGAGGAAAATTAGTCAAAAGTGCAAAAAATGTTTGCATTAAAAAAAATAATAATAATAATCTTCTCGCACCATGGATTCGAACAGGCAAACTTCTGATTTAGAGGCCGGTGCCCCAGAACAGCAGTGATTAAGAACAGTACTGACTGTGTCACCAATCTCTTCATTCAGTGCCCGGCATTCTACCGTTGAAGCACCGAGGGACGAGGGACTGTCAACTCGCTGTCTGTATCTAAGACATTTATGGTTGAAGATGGGTAAAAATGCTCTGAGCTAACTGCTCTCACCCCGAAAACGAGGGGGGAAAGAGCATGTAGCCACACTGCTTATTTTTGTTTATTTTTAAACACAACAAACAGTGACACAGGTCTGTTTTTAAAACTGAGCTGAGTTTTAGGCTCTTAAAGACTCCTGTGTCTTTCAGTCTTTCCAGCCATCACAGGCTCTCTCTCCAACACACATTTGTAGGACGACTCGACCATCTGCTCTCTCTCAACATACATTACAGAGGTGACTCAAAGACAAAAAAAATTTAAATGACCAATACACAATATTTAATAATAATTATAATTAATATTAGTGCAGTCACACCAATAATAATAATAATAATAATAATAATAATAATAATAATGATGATGATTTATAATTACTAACACTTTCTAGTGGTAATTTTGGGACAAACCCTAAATCTGAAGCAGACATGAGAGCATAGAAAGTGAAAGAGATTTCAGATAAAGTTTTGTCTATTAAAGATAACATAAATTAAAATTATGGTTGTAGTTTGTTTTTATTTTGGCCACAAAACTGTAATTAATCTAGTAAGACAGACCAGTCCAGTGTCTTGGTGTTTATAGCTGCTTATCTTAGCCTAACTTTACCAGAGCTAAGAATTTTCAGTGTTTTCCCTAAAGCCAGGTCAATTTGTTTGATGTCCTAAAGTAGATACAGAAAATAAAAGCTAAGTGAAATTTAGCATCCAATAATACATACCCAAATATTGAAAGCTTATATTTGGTGTGACTGCCTTGTGCAACAATAACTACAACTAAACGTTTCCGGTAACTGTACATTGTTCTGGAGGAACGTTAACTTATTCTTCTCTAACCATTCTTTGGTAGAGCAACTTCAGTGATTTTTGCTTCATGACTCACTTTTCTTGAGATTCAGGTCATGGGCAGATGTCCTGACGGCTTCCTTTGGAATTTTTGGCATAATCCAGAATTGCTCCAAACCATGATACTACCACCACCATGTTTCACAGAGTGAATAATGTTCGAATGCAGTGTATTCCTTTGTACAAACTTAATGCTTCTCATTTAAACTGAAATTTCTGTGTTGGTCTCATCTCTTCACAAGACATTTTTCCAATCAGCAACACTTAAAAAGCAAAAGCAATGTGGCTTTCTTCATACAACCCTGTCATGCTCACCACCGCTGTTCAGCGTTCTCCTGACGGCGAGCTCAAGAACGTTACCAGAAGCCAGTGTGCTACAAACAAAACTTCACCACAACAGACAGCCCCTTAAGACAACACTAAGAGTAGAAAGGACTGATCTTGGATCAATTTAAACTATTTACGACTGTCACTGCCAAAACCCCCCCCCAAAAAAAACAACAACAAAAAAAAGATGAGGTGTTTTGTGAAAAAGGCCATGTTGTCTAAAAAGACTTCCCACATAGTTTGGCTACTTTGTAAGGTTTTAACTTTTTTTTTTTTTTTTAGTTCAAAGTGAGTTACACTGTGTCCTAAACCACATCAACCAGTCTAGGCCACGGTAATGAAGAGCTGGAGAGAGTTTGAGGGAAGTTTGGGCTTTTTATTTCATTGGCCTTGCAGTTCCAGTTACTAAATTAAAGAGCCAATTTTAAACTTATTGGCCGGGGTGAGTGGAAAATGGAGATGCCAGTCCTTGCGAAGAAATGACCAAAAACATATTAATACAATATTTTCACTTATACCAATAGAATTGTGGGTCACAAAAATCATACAATATTTTCAGTTAGTTTATATACTGGTGAGGCACTACTGTTCATAGCGAATTCTTACCAATAAGATTTCATGGCTTGGTACAGAGACTTCAGCATCAAACTAAAAAAACCACACAAACACCAAAAAAGTCTTGGCTGACCACCTCCACATGGGATGAGGGAAACTGTAAACTGTGTGATTTTTTTTAACCCAAACTATCACTAAATTAAACTATGTACAATGAAAATATTCACTTAGATAAAGTAATACAGTCCCTTAAATGAAGCAGGTGTTTCTAGTATATTCCAAGCACTGCTCTCCCTAGGATTCAAAATATAAAGCTACAGAAGTTACAGGGCGCATCACACTAGAGCAGGGCAATGCGGCATTGAGTCCAGGAATGAGGTCAGCGCTAACTGGGCTCCCTGAAAACATTTCTTTGTACTTGTGCTTTTTCATTTTAAGGGAACATTGTCAGAAAACTACGGACTGATAAATAATATAGGACTGGACCGGGGCTAGTTCTTATAAAGTTAGGTACAATAAGTTTAGAATTACAGAAAGAAACATTCAGAAGCGGATATTGAAAACATCATCATCAGCACGAAGAAACCAACAACAGCTGAAGGGCCGCTTCAAGATAAGCAGCATTTAGCCTATTCTGCAAAACAGGCACCTCAGCCAGTACTGGCAAAAAAGCTTAACAAGCAAGGTTTGAAATGAGGTACTCTGACAAGCCATAAATAGAAAAAAAATATGGAAAAACAATCAGGGTTGGCAGTCCTCTGGGAAACTCTTCACTTTTTCACATTCAATGGTGATGTGCTTAAAGCAGATAAGGTGACCTTACATAAGGCCTCGTCGACACGGGCGTCTGAATCAGACGTTTTTCGGGCGTTTGTGGCGTCAGGTGAGCGCGGATTGAGCGCCGACCGGTTTTTCTGCTCATTGGAGCAAATCAAAGCGTCCAAACAGGCGTTCAGCACCTGCGTGTTCGGGTGGCGTCAAATAAACACTTCACGCAAAGTTTTCTTGGTGTCCATTTCTGCCAAAATAGCCAAACGCAAAGAAAACGGTGCTAGTGCGTTAACATGCCGTTCGATTGACGTTCTGGAAGACCAAATATGTCCCATGATTCTTGTCCCATGAATATGTCTCATGAATACTCATCACAACACCAGCCTTTCCTGCACCCTCTTCACACACCAGATCCACATCCACCCACCTCCACCTTCTTCTCCACACACCAGATCCACATCCAACCACCTCCAACTTCCTC
>JBBJLS010000016.1:6025452-6043873 GCA_037577275.1 Bryconaethiops microstoma
TGAGTGTAGAATCAGTATTTCCACTATTGAAGTGTAGAATCAATATTGAGTGTAGAATCAGTATTTCCACTATTGAAGTGTAGAATCAATATTGAGTGTAGAATCAGTATTTCCACTATTGAACCTGCTCAGTGAACACCTGGAAACTACGCCCTGACCATCTGGAGTTGCTTGGTCAGCAACCCTGAGAGAAAAAATGAAGAAAAATTCCTCATTTTAGTCAAAAAGAAACCAAAATGTTACTGATGAGTACATGAAATAGCAGTGATGACTGCTTTTGATAGCTGGGGTCTGATAGAAAAGCATTTCAGGCCTACAGGTGCGCTGCATTCTTGGCTCAGCAGAGTCACTGTTACTGCTTTGGGTTGTTGAAGATTTCCATCGTTTTTTCAAAATTAGTGCATGATTCAAATGTTGTGTTATAAACAAAGTCATTCAGAATGGTTTGATGTGAAGTGGTCCAATGTGGAGAAACACACTGACTCAAATTCCCTCAACGGTGATGGAAGAAACAAGGAATCACAAAGTCTCAACAGAAATATAGCCGTTTTATTTACTAACCAAAATGACCAGTGAACATCTTCTGAGTTTTTGCAGCACACAATCATTAATCTTTCAAGCCAGAAACACCTCTTAGGAAGTTTCATTTTTAACAGTTTCATTTAATGCCTTTGTGTGAGGAAGCTTTTAGAGTCACTTGGACCAATTCCGTCTTAGCGTGGTTGTATAGAAATCTTTAAAATTTCACAAAAAAACACTCGGCATGGCTTCATTAAGATCTGGATTAATGCAGTTATTATACAGGTAAATGTTTTAAAACGATAGATATCTCAATGAATATGTGCCAGTTGCTAAATTAAAAATGTTCAAGTATGAGCTAAACCCTCATTTAAGTCATTAAATTTTGGAAGAAAAAAAAACAACAACAGTTGGAAATGTATGATCTTGAAGTGATTCCACACACTGAAATAAATGTTTTGTGAGTTTTGAGACTTTTTGGTTGCAGTATAAGAGAATGGAAACAAATCTAAAATATCTCCACTTCTGCCTGTTGTGGTTTTAAAAGAGTGGAATTTGCCTTTAAACAGATATTACACAGGAGATTAAATAGAATATATGTTCTTGGGATATATATATTAAACTGTAAGAGCTTATATGTGGTTCCAAACTTCAATTCCTCACTCAATACACCTACATATTTGTTTAATTATATTTGCCAAGTAATATATGCTATATTATCTTATATTATTTCATTGAATAATAAGTCTTGCTTACTATTAGAAATTGTGTTTGACCATTCCTCATTCACAAATATCCCTATAGATCTAGCCATGACAATGCCAACATATAGATTTATGTAACATTGCCACTTTTTCTGATGACTTTAATTGCAAGAAGATCTTTCAGGAAAGGGTAAGAGCATTTTCCTATACTAACACCCATGAATTGACCATTGTTTTTGCATGAGCCCGAGAAGTCCAGAAATACCTTGGCTGTCAGCACAGAGGCAGAACAATAGCGTCCCAGTCCTATACGGGCCAGGGTCAGCGATGGAGAACATACTTTACGATAGCAGGTGTTTAAGTCTGTCAGTACCTGCTCTTCACCATGACTGTCAGTGAAAGGCTCGGGCTGTCCAGGTGTGTGTGTGTGTGTGTATGTGTGTGTGTGTGTGTGTGTCGCTGTGTGTGCTGCCTTAAACTTCTAGGATAAGTTCTTGGAGGATTATTCATTATTTTGCCAGTGAACACTATAAAAATCCGAAGGTAATTAATTTAATGTTACTTATTACAGCAAAAAATAATTTTTGAACATCTCTTTTTTCACAAATGTTTCACAAAAAGTGAGAAGTAAAAAAATACGAGTAATCATGTAAAAATGCATTTCGTTGCATGCCACACGTGATCTGCATTTCTCTGAGGAAGGTGTTCTCAAACTTTTTTTTTTTGTGACACCTTGCAAAAATGCACTAGATAAATTAAGCAAATGTGTAGCTGTTTGAAATGATAGTCTGTGGTGGTTGTGAACAGATGACAGTATTTCATTTTATCTTTTTTTTTAAATAACAATATAACAACACTTTTTTCTGCTTTTCCAAGCATTTCATATAGCAAGAATATTGGGAAACTGATAGTTTCACTACAAAGAGCACCTCATCAGTCCCATTTTCACTGGATTTAGTACAGTGCAGATTGTAAAGAGCTCATATCATAAAAAAAACAATACATAAAATCATAAAAAATGATAAAGTATTTTTAAATGTGGCACTATTGTCTTATCTCAAGAAAGATAAACCTTGTGGTGCATTTGCTGATAAATACTTGTGATATTTTCCTATTTAAATGCCAGTGGTGAGTGCAGGGAATTGCCTTATGTCAGACTATTGGCTTTATCTTGGATGTAATATGGTACTTACCCATGTCATGCATTTAAAAATAATACAAAATAAAATCATGGACTCCCTGGCCATATAATACAGACCCCAAGGAGGTCCTCAGGTCCTACTTTGAGGAGTTATTTGAATGCTGAGGTGTATCACTGATTTTTTAACAATTGACCAACCCATACTTTACTCACAAACATATCCAAATTTACAGTGTTTTTCAATGTTCATCCAGTGCCTGTCCTGTTTGAAAATTTAGTTAGATTTATATTTATGTGTATATCTCTTGCCCTATACTGTGTGGAACGGCATTTCAATACACTGTGTACTGAGTATATTGTTGTCTTGACGGTAAAAAAAAATCTTGAATCTTAAGAATAAGTAGATAAACTTTTATTTTGTATACGTATTTTGGACCGTTTTTATTCTACGCTCCAATGTCTCCTTAGATTGAATGTGATTTCTTTTACGGCCTGATTTTACGGGCTACATAATTGTTCTAGTTTTTTAGACGTTGTCCACGATATAATATCCTCAACACACACACACACACACACACACACACACACACGCACACGCACACACTAGTATTTTAACTCAGCAAATTTGAGGTGCGTATATGTGTTAAAAGGGTAAACCAGTCATAGACCAATCACAGGATTTTAAACCCTCAGCACAGTGATGTATCATCACATCACAGTTGCTTAAGAAATTATGGCAAATTGTGGAAATAATGGCTGGAACTGTGGGGAACAGAACAGAGGGGCCTGAGGATGAAGGGAGCGGATGAGTGATGCCTGGCGCTGAGCAGAGAGAGAGAGAGAGAGAGAGATACAGAGAGAGGTGTGCTGCCCGGTGCTTACCCTGAATGAAAGCCCCTGCTTAGTGGACCAGAGATCAAAACTCAGGGGGCCGAGCCGTGGCTTCACCTGGGCCTTTTGTCATTGATAAGTCTGTCATCCCTGCTGATATTGGAGCAGTAATGATTAGCCCACTCCCGAGCTATTAACCACGTTTCTTATCCCTCGGCCTGCGCTCCGCTGGGGAAAAAAGACACAAAGGGATCCTTTATGGCTCCTGAGTCTTAAACTCACAAGCTGCATCCACCTGACCTGAAAGGCACAACTGTTATGTACCCTCCTGCAGCCTGGAGACGAAGAAGGCCAGGGACGAGATACATGTCAAAGGTCGAGCCTCGGTGCTGCCCAAAATGAGGGGGCTCTGAGTGACTGGTGTGCTGAAAGCAGACCATGATGAAAATTACAGAAAATTGGCTGTTTTGTCAACATTTCATTGGCAGTTTTGCAGAAGAATGACCCTCCCCGCCACCGCCCCCTGTCCAGCAGATCGTTAAAGGGATTGAGTTGGTCAGAATTTGACTGACAAACAAATCTCCTCTGTATTTCTTTCATCATGCCGCTCTCAAGCACTGATATTTAATATGATCTCTTTTTAATGATCCCTAAGTGGGTGAAATTACATCTCCCATGTAATGTTTGTTGGGGGCAGGGGAACGAGGGGGCCCCGACTGTTCCTTCCTTCCTTTTTTTTTTTTTTTTTTTTTTTTCACTTTTCCTTTTATAATTCGCCCCTTCTTCAGTTATTTAGAAATTGTCTGGAATTATATTCGGTAATGCGATTCAAAGAAAACCGAAAAGCTTCACAGTTCAAATGGCTCATGTCTTTTCACGTTTTTTGCCACAAAAGAGATCACTTTATTTCAGAACTGTCCAAATAAGCAAGTCAGCCCTGGCTGTCTTCTCTCTGTCTGTGTCCCTCAACTCTTAACCCTTTGCTGAGAATAGCCCACCCTGGCCAGGGTTAATCCTGTGAAAATATTTCTTCATGCACTAAGTTCCCCCAGTATGAGGCCCAGACAGAGTCTGCTCCCAGGGCTGGGACGTCCTGTTTGTGCAGGAGGCAGCAGGAAGAGTAAACGTTTGACTTCTCGCACACCTCTGTGGAGCAGTGACCTCTCAGTATGGACACATCAAGAAAGGAGAAGCAATTAAAGTAATCTTCCGTTAAATATGAATATGAAAAAATGATCATTTAACCCCTTGAACTTTATGTATCACTAAATATTAATTCCTAAGAATTTATATGCAAGTCTCTTATGTGCAATCATAAACACGCAATGTGTCTGTTTATATATATATATATATATATATATATATATAGGTTTTGTGTATAGGTATTGTATATAGGTATTGTATATGAGTATATATGTGTATGTATGTGTGTACATTTGCATGCAAATTGAAAAAAAAAATGATGCTATGATTGAAATATGATAGTCAAACACAAAATATATGACAATAAAGCAATAACATTCTGTGGAGTAACCGAACAGAAGATATCAGTTTTGAGCCGAAATCAGCGGAAAATATTGGACTAGATGTCAGAATGAATATGATTCAGTCCTGATTCAGTGCTTTGTTGCATTTGTATGGAAACACACATTTGAATCATATAAATTCGATGCAGCAGTTTAATCAGTTATTTTCCTTTCTTGTTCTTTAAATACATGTTAGTTACTGCATAATAGTTGCTGAATAATGAAGCAATTACTTCGTCGTTACTAAATAACGAGCCGTCAAACAGAAATTTGATAATTTCACTATTAAACATTACAACAGTGAGTGACACAAATGAAGTGAGATTTCTCTTTTTAGATTTCTTGGGATCTTCACGTTAAAATGAATACAGAACAAAGTTCACAGAATTTCGTTCGTGGATTCAGCTCGGAGTGTCTGCCTTCCCCGTGACCTCTCCATGCTTCCTGGTCAAAGACATGCTGAGATCCTGGGACTGTTGTTCTAGCCCCACAGTGTGTGTATGTGTGTGTGTGTGTGTGTGTGTGTGTGTGTGTGTCTAAGTGTGTGAAGAGGAGAAGAAAGAGGAGGAGAAGGAGGAGGAGGAATGGAGCTAAGCGTCTTTCATTAAATTATAAAACCTCAGGAATAAGATACTGACTCCCGCGATAAGATCTCGTAGTGCGCTAACATGGAATTATGTGAAGAGAAAATTGTCATTTTGTAAATAAGCACCTGTGATCTTGCATGAAAGCCCCTTAGTTTATGGGTTCAGGCTGCAGAGGGATAGCGGGAGGTGGGCGAGAGAGAGAGACAGTAAGAGAGAGAGAGAGAGAGATTGTACAGAACAACAGCCCGGGGCAGTAATATCTCAGCCATGTGGGGTCAGCGAAGGGGGAGCAGACAATGAGCTCAGGTGCTCGCCTGAGAGAATCCAACCCGCTCTCATAACCCACACCAGGCCAGGTTTAACCAGGCCTGACCTCAGCCTGAGATATGTCTTGATTTCCTTTAACCCTGTTTGGGAGAATTTGCTAGTGGCAGTCTGGAGCTGTGTTGTGTGGCTTGACCTCTGCACCTGACCGAGCTGGCCCCTGACCTTTCGGTGGTGGAATGGCATTTTAGAGTAGATGGGGTGGGTTTTCTCTTGAATTTTCTTCCTTTTATTTTGGAGCAAGAATCACTAAATCTGGGGCAGCTGGTCGTCTAGTGGTTAGGGAGTTCGCCCTGCAATCAGAAGGTCATGGGTTTGATTCCCAAGACTGCTAGTGGCACCACTGAGGTTCCCTTGAGTAAGGTACCATCCCCACACACTGCTCCCCGGGCGCTGCGTTCCTGCCCGCTGCCTCACCTGGTGAATGGGTTTAATGGGTTAAATGGGTTAAATACACAGAAAGAATTTCGTTCTGCTCACACTGTGCGCTGTGATGTGTTCATGTGTGATGAATGGACATTTTGCCAAATCTATGAAAAAAATGTTTTCATGTTCCCTGCGATCAGAAGGTCATGGGTTCGAATCCCAAGACTGCAGAAGGTTGTGGGATCGAATCCCAGTACTGCTAGTGGCACCACTGAGGTACAACTGAGTACGGTACCGTCGCTCGCGCTGCTCCCCGGGCGCTGCGTTCCTGGCTGCCTGCTGCTTCACTTGGTGAATGGGTTTAATGGGTTAAATGCAGAGGTAGAATTTCATGCTGTTCACACTGCGTCCTGTGGCGTGTTCACATATGACAAATGGACACTTTATTTTACTTTTTATTTTACAAAATCTATGAAAAAAAAATGTTTTAATGGGCCGTGAAGCTGAATACTAAATGGTAGCTGCTTGAGAAAGCTCAGGGTCGGGCTAAGCAGCCAGGATGGGAGCGCTGGGTGAGGGAATCTCATTTGGCTCCAAAGGGAACGGCACATAATTGTCTTATAATAGTGTAAGCAAAAGGTCAGACGTTCACGTGGAGGCTCAGAATTCCCAGCGATGACGCAATGCTTGAACACCTGTACCGTTCGTGATGGAGAGGGTTACTCACTGAGCAACACACTGAGGGTCTGTTTCCTGTCTGAAAAACAGTGAGGCCACTTTTATTTTATTTTTTTTGCACTTGCTTTTCAGAGTGGATTAAAATGGGGGCAAAAAACATTGTTTAATGATCCCAGACAGTTTGAATAGAAAGCCAGATCCTTATGATAGAGAGATCCTGCCATTGTGGGTTAAGATGTCTGCCAAGCAAAGACAGCCAGTTGTTGACACCTCATATAGGAAAGAGGAGGAGGGGGGGGGGGTCAGAGCCAAGTGCACTGCTTCACCTAATTACCTTCAGCTTACTCTGACAAATTCTTGATTTCCGCTCCTAAATGGAGAGTCTGGCAACGGCTCTTCCAGCAGTGGTTAATGTTCCCGTCGCGAACCAACATGCTCTCTCGTCTCATTTTCCATCTCCATAAACGTAATCCTCACTCGCTGGTGAAATGGCCTACGTGCAACAGTTTCACCTCCATGACCACCTCAACCTCAGGGACAAATGTGGCCCGGCCAAGAAAAAGTAGATCAGCTGCTGGAGGTTTGTGTGCGGGGAAGAGAAGTGGTCTTGAGTGGTCTTCTATTGATGTGTTACTTGTCTCCTCTGGACAGTTTCCTCTTCACCTCTTTAAACGTTTAGGTGTTTGGCGCGAAGCCCTAGGCAGCTCCTCTTGAGGCTCTCTGCCATTAGCACTGCAGGGCAACAATAGCGGTAAATCTCCTCTCTCTCTCTCTCTCTCTCTCTCTCTCTCTCTCTCTCTCTTTCACTCTCTCTCCCTCCTCACCTGGAACTATTCAGTTCAAGCAATTCACATATATTTCCCTCGTTGTTTAATTGCTCCCTCTTTGTGAGACATCAATGGATGAGGTCAGGCCATCATGAAAATCTTCACATTAACGTTAAGGGTCCTGTTTTGCGAACGCCACAACTCTGCATGGCTCTTGGTACACTGGACACGTCCGTCTCACACAAAGCTGCGACTATTTAAAACGTTTAATAAATGTGACAGTGCACTAAGGGCACCGCTATTGCACTTTTTAATTGGTTCCCTGAAGATGTTACTGGAAGTTGGAAGCAACTTGAAAGACTGTGAACTGAATTAACTCCCTTGCAGAGGTAACACAATAATGGAAGGAAAAAGAATATAAAAATGCCTTTGCATCACAGGAACTGGGCACATTTTAAAACTTCATGAATGAGAAAACTATGATGGGGACGTGCCTCCAATAAAAATCTGCCTTTTAAGTGCGGTCTTCTTTGACTCTAACCTGTGGAGTAGTCCCCATCAGCCTTAGGTGATCACCAGCTTTCCTCTGTAAAATGGATTTTTTTTCTTTTCTGGGGAAGAAATAATGGCACATTCTTTATTTCTCCCCACACCTCATTCCAGAGCAACTCAATAATTGATGTGACTGTGGTCTGAAGCGAGGCTGTCCATGTCTTGCACTTTGTCATTTTTTTCCCTCTTTCGCTCTGATGGGGTTCCTGGTTCTAGGTTCCAGATGTTCCACGCTTATGGACACATTTGAACTGGATTCGTATTCCTAGGCCTTCTGCTCTGACTTCTGTAGAACACGGATCACAGTTTGCTGCAGGCGGCACCAGCAGCGCCGGATCGAGTGGTGAGTCGTGCCATATGCTGAAACACACCTCTACACATCCACTGACATCATAGTGATTACCATGGAGATATGTATGTATAATAACTATGTAATTACAATTCAAATAAACAGCATTTAAATTTGTCTTAGGTTTGTTTCCCCTTTCTGTAATGACAGCGTACCCTCAAGCTGGCATGGGCTCTACACATCTGTGCAAGATCTGATAATCCATGTTAACCCAGAATGACTTCACAATACTCCAACTCCAGTCTCTTTGTACAGTCTATGTTTTATTTTTGTGCAACTGTAAGGATGGTGGAAGCTTCTTTAAAATTATGTTAAAATATATATTTTTTCTTCTCCTCCTTCTTGCCTTCCTGAGCACATTTATGAAGCAGACATTCCTCCGTGCTAAATAATAATAATAATAATAATAATAATAATAATAATAATAATAATAATAATCTTTATTTATATAGCACTTTTCAAAAACCAAGTTACAAAGTGCTGTACAAAATCAAATTAAATGAACAAAATTAAGATATGAAGATCATTAAGTAATATAACAGGTTATATGAGGTAATTAAGGAAAAAATAATAATATAACAATCAAAATATAATGATATACATTTATTCACACTTATAAAATGAAAAATTAACTTAACACTGAAATAAAACTAAACTCTGAAATAAAACTTATCAAAAAAATAAAACTTATAACAAACAAAACTAGGAAAAGCTTTCTTATAAATATGAGTTTTAAGGAGGGACTTAAAAGAGGATAGTGACTTGGCTTGACCTGATTTCATCAGGGAGATCATTCCAGAGCCCAGGAGCCTTGACACTAAAAGCCTTATCTCCTTTAATTTTGAGATTGACCTTGGAAATTGTTTAAAAAAAACACTATCAGATGATCTTAAATTACGTACAGGTGTACAATAATAGTGGATTTCCATCACAAATCTTCATTCAGCTTTACACCAGTCACATGTATCAGTGCAGCTTGGTGGATTAATCAAGAAATCACTTTGCTTTTACTTGACAATCAGGAATATTTTAAAGGTGTTTCATGTTTCATTTTGAGGAATTGCTTGATGTGCCACTCACAGTGTTGTAATACCATTTCAAAACCATTCTGATTCCTTTGTGATGTTTTTTTTACATACTAGCTGACTTTATTTCTTTGACAGCTCCAGCATAACAGCTTATGCCACGTTTGGTTTTTGCAGGCTGTGATATTTCCTGGCTAAACAGTCCTAACTGACAGAGCTCGCAGCTGTTCCAGCCTGTGGCTGAGAGTGTGCAGCAGTGACAGAAAAACAAATTGTTCAAGCCTGACAGTTTGTAGACAGCCTGGTAAAGGACAGGTGTAAATCAAGGCCAACTTCAATAGTACATTTTCAAGAAAGCTTGATTATCATTGACTGTGGTTTGAGACTTACGTATTAGATCATACCTTCAGTGTGATATTAGAGTTTTGTGCTGACAAACTGAACACTGATCAAAAAATATCTGTGCAAAACTGTGAAAACTGAGGAACAAGTCTCTGAAAGAGACTCATGTAAGTTTGGGGTCGAGGCCCGGAGTAGTGGGCAGCGTGGATAACCTGAACTCTTTGATAGAAGCTTAAATTATGTTAAAGTTAAAGCTAAAGTTGACCAAACCTAATAAAGTTTGTCATAATGAATAGTGTTTAAAAAGTATTTGTTAACAAAGTTGAGCTTACAATTTATAGAGGATGCTAAAATATCATGGCGGTCTTTGTAACAAAGTTCTGGCTGTCTTTGCTTGGCAGTATGTAAGGGGGTGAGGTGGGGGTGTGCCATTTGTTTTATGTTAATTCTTTAAATTCAGCATTAAAAGCACACCATAAAAGCTGGAATTGGACACAGAATGCTAGAAGAATGAATGATGGATAATCGAGCTCCTTTTGAAACACCACAAACACTTCAAACACACAAACACTTGAAACACTTCAACACTTCAAACACGAAGCTACATTAGTTATCAAACAAACAGCCCAACAGTCGCCAGCAAGGCTGTTTCCCTCTACATATAAACTTTAAAATACACTTTAAACAACTAAGAACTCCAGATCTTGGTATCAAACTGAGCACGCGTGATCTCTATCAGCTGTTTGGCTCTTTCCTCAGGCTTGAAAGGTTAAGTTTACTCAGTGCTGCCAAAAAACATGCATGAAACAAAACATTGTAAGTCAAGACAACTTTTATCCCACAGAACTTTGCTTCTTAATTACTTCGTCAAGTTAAGGCAGCTGTTTCCCAAGTTGGATTTTTTACACTGTAAGATAATTAACATTTCTGATGATTTCTGGGAATATTATGAATTAGCCTATATGTGTTCAGATGACATGCCTAATATTGTGTCTCTCCCACTCAAGTCATCATTAATGAACAAAGAGTCCTGACCTGCAATGCATTGACTCCACAAGATCTGCTGGAGTGCTGGGCTGTCTGGCACCAAACATCTGACATGCATCACACAGATGCTCAGTCGGATTTAGATCTGGGTAATTTAGAGGCCAAATCAAATCCTCAAACCATTTTTCTCTGCAGCAGGTAAGTAGGCGGTATGTGTCAAAGTAACATCTACATGAACGCCAGGACCTAACGGTTCCCAGCAGAACCTTGTCCAGAACAGATGTGCCTGCTTGCCTTCTTCCCATTCTGCATCCTAATGCCCTCACTTCTGTGGGTAGGTGATACACTTACATCCTGTTGACAAGACCTAAAAGAAAACATTGTTCATCAGACAAAGTCACCTTCCATTGCCCACAAATACTGATCATTTCTTGGGGAAAGTGAATAGCTAAAAATTTAATTCCATCCTGACTAGGTTGGCCTGTTCTGGATGGAATGTTTAGACTGTGAAAAGCACCTGCAGTATGAAAGATTAGACAGGACACACAGGATTACCTATCATCTCCCATCAAACCTGTACTCTGGGAGAGACAATCAGAGAGAAAGAGTGAGTGAGTGAGTGAGTGAGTGAGTGAGTGTGTGAGTGGGTGTTTGAGAGAGAGAGAGAGAGAGAGAGAGAGAGAAAGTTGCAGGCTAGTTAGAGAGAGCACTGCCTCCGGCTACCCCGGCTAAACCCTGGCGTGTTTAAACAGATGGCGATTGTTCCTCTCCCTTGGCCTGCTCTCGCAATTCCCAACGCAACAACTTCCCTAAATGAAGCCATTGAAAAATTCCAAAGGCAACATGTACTTAATGCTTTAATAAAAGACGGGCTTGGCCTGATGCACCGTGCCCGATGGCCCAGCCTTGTCGGCATGCTTAAGGCTGGATTTCCGTGCCTTTCTCTCCGACCGTCTGAGCTTCACTCTCTGAGAGAGGCCAGGAGAAAGCATGGAAGGATTTGGAGAGATGCAAACCACATGCAGATGGGGATCGCTTCAACGCCCTGCCTTTGCTGTTTGTTTTTTCACAAACAGTGGCAAATACTCTCTTGAAACTGTGCAGAGTGTGTTTGGCAGAGTGTGTTTGGTGTCAGCAGACACACTGCAACGTTTCTATTAATAATGCTTGAGGAGACTGACTGCAGTTTGCAACATTTTTTCATGGATAAAGAGCTACGATTTTCAGCTCATATTACACCTTAAGGGTTTTTAGTATTGCTGAACAGTTCCTTTACAATAACATATTAAGCTATTAACATATTATTAATTATTAACACATTAATAACGTATTGAGAATGTACCAGATCATCTATAGTGAGCAATCAAAATAAAGTGTTCCCAAAGCTGAACATTCTGTCGGTAATAACTTAATTTTTGACCATAAGTGTCATGTTTGGCTGGCTAAAGAGAAGAACACACACTTGCAGGAGCTCTGATTCGTAGTTTACTTTACACACGGGGGCGTGATGATTCAACAATAACATAAGTTCTACAGCAGAATCGGTAACAACTCAAAGCACTCGCAGAATAAGGGTGAAGGCTAACTTGCCAAAGACCAAATGTCCAATCCAGTGCACGAGGAAAATACTCCACTGTAGATTGTTGGTGAGTGTCAGGATATGGAGCTTGGTATACTTTTAAAGCTGGATCACTGCTGAGACAAGAAGAGACATAGACAAACAAGACCAGCCGTTTGGTACGACGGAGAATGGATGGTGCTTCAGGGTGGAGCTGAAATTAAATAGGGGAGAGAAATGAGAGACAGGTGAAGCTGATGAGAGAGCTACCATAATGTAAGAGACCACGGGGTTAAAGAAAATGGTGCCCCCTAGTACTCCACTGACCAAGACTTCCGTGGATATAGCCTCCAGCCAGCCACGACAATAAACTGATTATTTGGACTGTTTAGGAATTCTTTTCAGGCTACAGTTCAATCAAGTGGTTTTAGATCTTTTTTATAACAGATATATACTTTGGTCACAAAACTAGCTGAAAGTGACAGTGACAAAAGATAATGCCCTGAGACAACTTAAAGAAACTCTGAGAAGGACATTATGTGATTGCAAAAACAAAAAATGTCTGAATATCCAGTATGAAGTTGTACATGCTGCGACAATATGTTTAAATGATCTTGGCTTGTACATTGTCATTGCCGTGTCAACCATTTGGGCCGTGGCCATCTGGAGGGGTGGCGGTTTGGTGACGGGAGATTTTCCCAAGTTTCCCAAGTTTCTGCGGCTTCCAGACGGTCATTGACCATCCGGCCTTGGGACAGTTGAGCAGCAACTGGCTCCTATGTATGAAACAGGGAAGCCAATCCATTACGAAATTTTCCATATGGTTCTGGGTCTTGGCTGTGCGGAAAGTGGGTGGGATGAGGTGGCACACCGGGTACGGGACGACTTTGTGCCCATTTTTCAGACATGCTGGAGTGGACCCGTCCCCCTTCTGGTGACGTTTTTGGGGGTACTGTCATGGCCGTGTCATGCCCCCAGCCATTGGATGCCATGCCCCCAGCCATTGTGGTCTCCGGAGTACTGAGCCTGGGCTTCCGCCCCCCACCTACCCCGGCCCGCCCGCTCTTAGTTTCATTTTGGTTTCTCCCACATCCTCAGTTATCCTTGTCTTTCTTCCCTGTTGAAGCCCAACTTGACCCAGAATCTGATGCCAGTTCACCATTTTGCCTACTGTTGGCTTGTCTGATCAGTGCCTTTCATTTTTGAGGGGAATCCATCCATCCATCTCTGAAGTCTCCTCTTTGTTTCTGTCCTTGTGTTTGAGGGACTGCGATATTGAGGCAGCTCTATTCTGGTGTCTCTTTTGACTTTTCCTACGATTAATAAAATTTAACAATTATCTCCTGAAAGTGCATCAGCTTTTTTTGCCCCGAAGAAGACATGGTTCTAGGAAAAATCGTAAAAATCATTTATTTCTAACCATTACTTTATGTAGAGGTTCTTTAAACCTCACAAAAATTATTTTACTAAGGCGGTTCTTTCAAGAACCATTAACTGAAATATGCTTTAGGAAATCACATAAGTAATTGCTCCAAAGATGTCTTTTTGTCAACTTTAGTTTTAAAATTGCTGAGCATCTGAGTTTTGGAATCCAGCCCTCCTGCACAGCTCAAAATCACGAGCTGCAACATGAGAATTAGTGCACAATCTTCAGAGCAGAGGATGGGGAACATGATGGGAGAAACCTGAGGGTCTGAATAATACTCCCTCATCAATTATTCAAAATGACTCAGATGGGAAAGTGATAACAAAAAGAAATCAATCCCGGGAAATTGCAGACAAATCAATGGAAAGAATTCCCTCAGAGCAGTCCTTTTGTTGGTCCTGATCCTTGCTGGTGTTAAACACTCGTGGATTATTGGCAGTTGACAGCATGCACTATTGTATAATTCATAATGTTTTCTTTGTCTTGTGATGATCTTTGTTAAATATAAGTGTGAAAAATGATTCAATCCCCTTTTCTCAATGTCGGGAGGCCTACTAGAGATTGGGCTGGCTTAAGTTGCAAAGGTTCAGCACTGGGTACGGTGCACTTCCATTTGAAAGTCATTTAAAGATAAAATCAGGGTATATAGTTTGAATAAATTTTTGGCTTGCATAATGGGGAGAGATATGCCGCTCAGGTCTGTCAGCATCCAAAATTGTCCAGTTGTCAGAAACTGAGCTTGACTTGGCTTGCAACCAAGTGAGGATGCCTTTCTGTCTGTCATCCTTGATGGTTCCCGACCAGACCTGCTCATGCATTGCATGGAATATTAGGAAACAGTAGAATCATATGATTTTAAAGGGGACATATCGTACATTTTTCTTGTCATTTTTAATGATGTTTGTGTTCTATGTGCCAGAAAAAACAGTTTTACAATCTTATTTTCAAACTTCTAGTTGTTATTACTGTGCCTTTATGACTGATATGTAAAAGACCTGATCTGATCTGATTGGCCAGCCTGTTTTGTGTTTCATTTCAAAAGCAATCCTGCTGAAACATTATTTTAATATGCACGGACGGACTAAGTTTCAGTAGGGTGAAAGGACCAATGTATGTAAATTACATTTGTGACATCACAAAAACAGTATTTTCAGAACTTGTTTGTATTTCAAGTGAATGGTATGTTTTGAAACTTTATTCAACTGGAAACATTAAAGGTATTAGATGGCTGGAAAAAAGAAAGAGTAGTTCACTAACCAGACTTTTGTTGAGATCTTAAAAAGCATTAAACAGAAAAAGAACATGTGAGTGAGGAACACAGTAAAACATTGGGCTTTTTATGATTACATGCCCTTTAAAGGGGAGAGGTGGTATAAAAAGAGGCTGTCATTGTGACTCAGGTTTAATGAGGGATTAGTACACAGGTAAAAAGCACATAATGGTGACAGACACCATCAGACAACCATTAACTCAAGACATACAGCTTTCCTTTTGCTCCAGTGCAGAGCCGTGATTAGCTGAATGAGCCTAAATGTCAGCAACAAACCACAGAAAGCATCGAGTTCAAACTGGGTATCATTAAATTCCATTCAACACCAGAAAAAAATCAATGCTAAAGCCAAGAACAAATGTTTTACTAACATTTTTGGCCTCAAGTGTCCTGATATAGACAAGCTTACAAATTTTAAACCATGGTCACCAATAAGACATCTGTGTCACCAAAATATGGATCCTCTCTCCTACACTTGACACTCACTATGTTACACTATCCTGATCCACGAGTGTTAAGTAGACAAATAAAACACTGAATTCATGCATTTGATAATCGTGTGTGTGTGTGTTTGCTCTAAATATTTGCTCCATAATTAAATAGCCTCTGCAGAGAATACATGCTACCTTCAATGCACATTTACTGTTTATGTACTGAATTTAACATATTGGGAACATTTGTAATCTATTTCCAGGGGTTGACATAAATGGTACGCAAACACGCATAGACGTAAGTGGTACGCAAAATGTGCACCAGTTTTCAGTCTTCACAGCGCGAATGCTTATATAATTTGTGACTTCATACTGCGTGCACCCGCCACAACCCCCGGAACCACGCCGAGACCCAGACCTTTTTAATTTTGGTGCGTGCCAGTTAATTCATGTAGGTACTCATTTGAATACTACAGCAAAAACTTAAACTTAAACTCCACAACTACGTGTGGAGTTGCCTAACTATGCAAAAATAAAACGTAAAGTGGTCCCTTATAGTCACACATGAACACACTGCACACTGTGGAATTCTTTCTCTTCGTTTAACCCACTTGCCAAGTGAAGCAGGGGGTTGTCGCCAATGAGGGGAGCAGTGTGTGGAGACGGTACCTTGTTCAAGGGAACCTCAGTGGTGTCACTAGCAGTCCAGGGATTCGGTCCCACAACCTTCTGATATCACGGCGAACTCCCTAACCCAGCAATTCTCCAAGTCCGGACCCCGGAGCGAACAGCAAGTCATACTGGACCAAGTCCACTCATGAATGCAGTTAAGTGTATGTTTCAATAAATTATTAGTATTGCAAAATATAGCATATTTTAGATTTTTACGGCGATCCTGGACTGAGATTAACCAAAGCGATGCTGTCAGTCGGAGCATGTATGGCACGCTTCAATTCTCAGGCTTCGCGTCCACATTAGCAAGTCCACTAAGGCTAAAGGCCGTTCATGTGCGGTCCTGCGAGCACGAGTGAGAGAAATACCTGCGTCATCAACGGAGACGGAGGTGTTCTGTCCCGGAGACACTTTATTTGTCGAAGCTTTAAAAGTAATTAAGTTAATCAAGATTATTGTTAAATCTGTTCATAAAACTGCAGTGCAAATGACACTTTACTGTCCAAAGTGAGAGTGGATTTGGATCATAAGCAAACACTTATAGGAAAACTGCACCATTTCTTTTGATTGTATGTTGTAAGCAAATTTAATAAAAGGGATTTTCTTATCACTTGTTGTCCAGGACCTTATCTAGAAAATAAATTTGCACCTTTGGATATAAAGTTTGAGAACCCCTGGCCACCAGCTGCCCCGTATAGATAAATAAAGAAAATCAGCATCAAAGTAATGGAGCCCCAACGTCTCCTGAACATCTTATTTATAAAGATTTTACTTTGAGTTGGCTGTTAATGCTGACTGGTTTCTAGATCTTTCATCATCACACCCATTCATTTTAAACGAGCATGACCAGCATGAATATAGGACATTCATATAAAGTGATGTTTACTGTGACTGGATATTTCTGAATAAAAATAAAAATAAAGTACTGAGAAAGACTGTCGAGCTTTTCTTTGTTCTGTCCTGTTGGAATAGATTTATTTGGGTAACAACGTCACCACTGCTCATATTTTCACTCCCACGTAATTCAGACAATCTCGGAATTCAGAAAATATTCTGAGGTGCAAATATTTTGAGTGTTGTTTTGCAAGCACTCAGTGTATATTTTACTAAAATAAATACTCAGCTGGTGGCCTAGTGACTACGGAGGTTGCCCTGCGATCAGAAAACCGTGGGTTCGAATCCCAGGACTGCTAGTGGCACCACTGAGGTACAGTTGAGTAAGGTACAGTCACCACAGACAGTTCCCCGGGCGCTGTGCTCCTGGCTGCCCGCTGCTTCACTTGATGAATGGGTTAAAAGGGGTTAAATGGGTTAAATGGGTTAAATGGGTTAAATGCAACAAAGGAATTTTGTGCTGTTCACACTGTGTGCATTGGTGTGTTCCCATCCGATTGTCACTATATATATATATAATATATATAATTAGAACTGATTCTCCCATGCAGCTTGATGCAGCTGAAACGTCACCTTTGAAATAGTTATGTGCACTGTATTGAATTTGAATGCAATTGTGTATGAAAAAGACAGTGCACGAATTCTCTCTGAGTCACACTCTGTCCTCTAAGACTGGCCATGAGTGCTGCTCCTGTCTCAGATATCCCTCTTGACCTCCAGCATTGTCCTCCTCCAGAATGGACTCCATTGTCCAGCCTTTTGTGCAGGTCATTGCAAGAAGCACCTCTTAGTGTCTGCCATAATTCAGGCTGTAACCTTATCCAGGATAACTCCCCTCACCACCATTCATCACATCATGGGACAGTGAACACACACACACACACACACACACACACACACTGGCAGTATCAGTCTCCTCAACTGGACCCTTGGGAGAATGTGTAAAACTCTGTTGCTTAAATATTTCAAAAGAAGTTAATTGGTGTCTGTGGGACCACACTGAGAGCCATCTCAGTCAATCTGTGGAAGAATTGTCACGGGGAGACATCAGAAGGTCTGTGGCCAGTGAGACGGCCCCAAGTCTCACTGTCCAGGTCTCAGCCCTCAAAGAGGACAGGCGTCCAGTCACGAAAAGATGGAGGAAAGAAAAAGGACGAAAGGAAGCACAAAACGATAACACCGAAATCGCTAACGGAGGAACCTGATACAACCTTTAAATAAAAGTTTCTTGGTCCTTGGTCTCTCAGTCTAAGGGAGTGAATGTACTCTCACTTTATCACTCCAGCACAGAGCTGAGCCTCACACACCCAGCGAGTGTGTCTCATGTCTCGGTGTCATCACAGTCCAGTGAACACTTTAAAGTGGGAACTCTCACCACATGCTCACGTGTTCAATCACACACACACACACACACACACACACACACACACACACACACACACACACACACTCTCTCCAAAGGAGGATCTCTA
>JBBJLS010000016.1:6081027-6090025 GCA_037577275.1 Bryconaethiops microstoma
AAAAAAAAAAAGTGTATATTTTTCCACTTGGCCCAGAGGTAGGTGAGATTTTTAATGTCAAAATGTTGCTTTTGTAGTTTAGAACAGCAGCTGCGAGGCTAGAACTGCAGTTTACTCTTAAACACGCGATCACAAGTAACCACCAAACCACAATCGTTTGTCCAATCAGAAAATTCCTTTCAACTTCTTACCGACCTGCTTGAGGCTGGAGGAGCCAGTACACAGCAAATTCCGTATGAAGTATATTTTTAAATTAATGTCATATTCGATTAGGAGAGAAACTGAAGTTCCAACAGTAGCCCTTGCAACCCTAGACCTCCATTTTAATTATCAGTCTCGGGTGGTTTTAGGATCAAACACCCTTGATGTTCCACACCAAAAGTGCAATGAACTAAAGAATCTTTGACAGCGTCCTTTGCTTTTTGAGTATAAGGCTGTGTTCATTGTTTTAAGAATAAAGAGCAAAAGGAGGTTAAGTGTTTCTTCAGGGAAAGGCATATCAACTGATTGACATGATCACTGAACAGTCCAGATCTCAGTACAACAATAACTTAAGGTAACTACCCTTTTTTCTTCACTATGGCTCACCCAGATTACAGGCACTGATTTTGAATTAAGCATTAATTAAACCTGGCACAAAACTAACTAACTAAACAAATAAACAACAAGTTCCTACCACAGAGGAGGCAACACAGTCAATCGACTTCTCGGACTTGTAGGTACCAGTCCAAACTCATCCCATTCAGTATCGATCAGGTCTTGATGGGAAATGCTTGGATCGGGGGAAAACACGAACTCTCCAATAAGTGCGAACCTCCTGTATATTCAATAATCAAATGTGCCGGCTATCTCCCAGCCTATCATGAAAATGATCCATAGACCGAACAGAGATTTGCTGCTCCTCATGCATTTCTTTCACTGACAGAGCCTGAACCCCCACCAGTGAAACCCAGGAGACACAAAACAAGGCAGACTCTTTGCTGCCACAATATGAGTGACCTGGAGAATGAGGTGGATGACCAAATATCACCTTGCTTCTTAGTTTGACCTCAGAGTATGACACTTGTCATGCTGGAGAGACTGGAGAGGGAAGACAACTTACTAAAGTTCCAAAATGTGTCAGAACCAGAAGACTTACTTGTTACAGTCAGTTTTGAATCTGTAGAGTCAAAGTCACCTGATAGACATCATGTGTAATAAAGAAAACTAGACTTGTAGATGTAGATCTGTTCCTGAATCTCCTGTGAAGAATTCCAGTGTCCGACCTGAGAGTCTATGTGCTACTACTATGTGCCATAAAAGAGCCTGATCTTGACGCTGCCAGTGTAAAAAAAAGGGTGAGCGGTTGATAACATCCTTGCACTCAGTCTGCAAAAACGCTCACCTGTTAGACAGAAAGAGTCTGTAAAAGATGATGTAGGTAATACTGAGCCCCAATAAGATCAAGCAGAGACAGACATCCAGTCTGAAGACTCCATTACCCTGATTTAGGAAGCCCCCAGGCCCCCCAACATACCCCCCAACAGCCCCCCCACTCCTTTTTCAGCAATTCAGCTCTTCTCTTCCTTGACAGGTGCCATTATACCACAATCTAAATTGGAAAAACACTGAAAAACATCAAGTTAAATGTACTTTTTTCCTAGTCATAGTCACTGCCAGTTATACTTACTGATGCATAAGATCCAGGCTGCAGATTCGTTCCAATGGTAAATTTTCCTAATTCCTGAACTGAGATGTTATGAATGTGTGTTACAAGAAATGCAATAGTTTAGGCAGTTACAGAAATTTATTTAATCTGAAATGCATTGCAGAAAATCCTAAAGCCTGTAAAGAAGAATGAAAAGTGTTCAATAAATGGCAAAAACACATAATGCAGAAATGCTCACCTGTTCCTGTTCAGAATACCAGTAGAAGCAAGGTTACTGTTCATTTATAGTAAAAATAGTAAAAAGTATAGTATAGTAAAAAAAAAAAAACTGTATAGTAAATAGTATAGAATGTATTTTTGTCATTGATTGTTATAGATTGTTTGAAGTTGTCATAAGTGCCAATAGAGATTAGATGAGACTAAGAGAAGTAGCACATTGTTCAAAGGTTTACAGTAATTGTGAAACAGGCCAGGTTTCACGAATCAAAGTCAAAGATCAAAGTCAAAGTAAACTTTACTGCCATCTCATCTACATGTATACATTGAGATGAGACTGTGAGGTTCCATAAGTATGTATAAATAATATAGAATAGAATAAGTATGTATAAGCATGTATAAATAAGAGATTAATATAAACTTTAAACAAAATGTGCAATTTAGAACAAGGGTGTACAATTTAGTACAAGGTAATTTCATAACATCCAAAACTTGTGCAAATGTTGCATAAGCAGTCAGGTGGAAGGCAAACAATACTGGAACGTAATCGTGTGTTTTATATGTGCAAACGATTAGCAGCGATTCAAGACAAATATACAGTCAATCTATGAAAAATACAGAAACTCTGAGAAAATGTCCAAGAACACATGTGGTATGGATGTGTTTTTGCATGTAACTGCATCTGCATCATTAAAGAATAATGTGTAAAGTGCAAAAGTGGAAAACTGAGCCAGTTCACTTTTCTGGTGTGTGCGGGTGGGGGAATGGTGGGATAGGCAGTCTGTTGAGGGTCTGATGGCTTGTGGGAAAAAGCGCTCACACAGTTTGGCTAATCAAGCTTACATGCTGAGATACCATCTGCCAGAAGGGAGCAGCGTGAAAAGTCCATAATGAGGGGCCTGAGGAGTCACTCACAATGAAGGAGACCTTTCTGATGCAGTGCTTATGGAAGATGTCCTGTAGTGACGGGAAAGACGCCCCGATGAGGTTTAAAGCTGTTTTAACAATCCTTGGCAGGTTCTTCTGGTCTGCTGCACTGGCGCTGCTATTGCTGTACCAGACAGAGATGCAGCCACTCAGGATGCTCTCTATGGTGCCCCTGTAGAACACTGTGAGGGTGGGGGGAGGAACGTTTGCCTGTTTCAGGTGTCTGCTGTGCCTTTTTGATGAGGGAGGTGTTGGTGGTCCAGGTGAGGTTGTCTGAGATGTGCCCTCCTGGAAACCTGGTGTTCTTAACTGTCTCTATCATGGAGCCAGTGATGCTGAGTGGCGTGTGGTTGGAGTGAGTTTTTCTGAAGTCAACAATCATTTCCTTAGTTTTGTCCACATTCAGAGACAGACTGTTCTCACTGCACCAGACAGCCAGGTGCTGAACCTCATCTCTGTATGCCGACTCGTCATTGTGGCTGATGAGCCCCACCGTAGTTGTGTCATCAGTGAACATGATGAGGTGGTTTGAGCTGTGCTTGGCAGTGCAGTCGTGGGTCAGTAGAGTGAACAACAGTGGACTGAGTACGGAGCCCTGAGGAACACCTGTACTCAGTTTGATGGTGTTAGAAACGTTGTCACTGATGTGGACAGACTGAGGCCTCTCTGACAGAAAGTCTAGGATCCAGCTGCACAGAGAGGTGCTCAGGACCAGTTCATCCAGTTTCAGCTTTGTGGGACGATGGTGTTGAATGTTGAACTAAAGTCTATGAACAGCATTCTAACCTAAGTGTCTCTCTTGTCCAGTGAGATATGAAGAGGTGGAGGGCAGAGGATGTGGCATCCTGTTTGGGGAATATACAAACTGCAGTGGATCCTGTGAACGGGGGAGGCTGCTAGTAATGTCATGACGAGTCTTTCGAAGCACTTCATGATGACAGGGGTTAGTGTGACGTGGTGGTTGTCAATTAGGCAGGATACTGTAGATTTATTTGGCACTGGGACGATGGTGGTGGACTTGACACACGATGGGATGAACTGGTTCAGTCATATGTTGAAGATGTCTGTGAAGATGTTAGCCAGTTGACTGGCATATTCTCTGAGCATCAACTGGGAATGTTGCCTGGTCCAGCAGCTTTTCATGGGTAGACCTTGGTTAAAGTTCATCTCACGGCAGCTGTAGGCGGACAGGAGACCTGGTCGGTGGTGGGAGGGGTAGTTTTCCTCACAGGCTCTTTGATCAGAACTTGTTTAGTTCCTCAGGGAGCACTGCATCTGCAACACTGCTGTTGGTGCAGACTTGTATTGGATGACACCCTAAATGCCCTTCAATAAACTGCGAGTGTCGTGGTGTTGTGGAAGTGTCTCGGGATCTTGTGTGCGGGGTTGCGTTTGAATTTTTTAATAGTGTGTAAAAGTCCTGGCTGTTCTGGGAGCAGCTCTGTCTGAAGGGACTGAATTAACTTATTTGAGATCGTCCCTTATAATTAATTAAAATTGAACTTGAACTAGGAGAACTAAGTTGAAGGGAAAAGCTTGAGTCTTTATATGTGAATCAGTGTCTGTTTGTATGTGTGTCTGTTTAATTTCCTTTGTTTTATATTTAGCAGTAAAACTGGTAACTTTACTTCTAATTTCTTCTCCTCTCATGAGAACGCGGATAAACACTACAACATCCTTGTCAAATCTAGACATACTGGACCATAATAAAGCAGAAGCTTGTAACACTTGCAGCTACGTTGTCGTATTACTGGAAGCAAGCAACTTTTAAACTGGGCTAAAGTCAGTAGTAGGGTCATACTTGTTTATACCGTATGACATTCTGTTGTATGTGGAATGGCGTAAAGTTTTTATATAGCCAAAAAATATAGGTTATAGGAGTCTGAAGCTGAAATGACTTTCCTTCTCAGCAAATAGTTTGGTTCTTATCAAGCATCAGACTTAAGTAGGAGGTGTGGTTTTCAAAATTCGCTACAGGAGCCCAATGTTGCTTGTGCATGCAAGGATTGTGAGGCTGTAGGGTAGTCCCTTTCTCATTTTTTCACTGAAAGGGGTGTTCGGTAGTGCCATCTATGCAATGTTACTCTGCAGCAACTTACTGTCCGAACCTCATTAGGAGACAGCTGAAGATCAACCAGAGTGAATGGTTTTGTTTACAGTTTACTGATCAAAATGTCAAGCAGGAAGCATTCTGAGTAATAATGAATTAATTAAGTTAACTTGGCATTAAACTGCATTAGGTTTGTAATCTGAAATTTGACTGTACTTTTGTAAACAATTAGAAAAAGAACCTCAGCCTGCAAAAAGTACCAAAAACATGATCCACAGTAACTGCAGGCAGAAGAGGCAATTAGGAAATGGGCTGATAAAAGCCAGACTCAAAAAAATTCAGGTTACCAACACACCCCCAAAACAAGAGAGCTGCTGCTTAAAACTGTAAAGATGGAACAAAATACTAATAGAAGTGATTGGGAGGATAACATTGTTCCAAATTTCTAATTTTGTTTTTTTTAGGGCTGGGCAAGTTAACGCATTATTATAGCGACAACAATTATTTTATTGCGCATTAACAGTTTTTTTAATCACTTTTATTTTGAAAGTTTGTTGCTTTTTTGTGCTGAACCACTCCACCTCGCTCTAACAGGGACTCTCTACTGAACACAGACCGTTTCTGCTGCTCCTGATAAAAGAAAAATGTTTCTGCTGGAACCTGTTCAGAATAAAAGAGAACAGGTTTATAAATGTGAACCTGCTGTTGCTCAGAAGGAGCCTGTTCTAATGTTCTGATCGGGGCTCTGGACTCTGAGAGGAACTCGTTTTTCTATAATAAACTAGATAAAACCTGAACGCCCTGCAGTGGCAAATAGTTTTGGTTTCATATTTGATTTGATTACATTAATGTTTAAGTTGAGATTTACAGAAATATTTGAACCATAACTGTGTAACTGTGTTAAAGGGACACGGCTGTTAAAAAGCTCCTTATTAGTCTAAAGTTTTCGAACCAAATATTGCACTTTTGTTCATATAGCGGTACTTCAAACAAAAAAAGCACAATACACTACTTTTGAATTCATTATTAAATTTTGTGTATAACAATGCAATTAATTACATTAATTGCAGGAAATCAAGCGTTTAATCGTGATTAAAATTTTAATCGTTGCCCAGCATTAGTTTACAGTTGTTAACAATAATAATAATCAATCAAATAATAAACGAAAAGTGTTTCCGGTCATTATCTGCAGAATTCAAGTAGTAGAGGTGTAGGCACCAGTGTCTAAGCCTTAACAGAAAGTGTGTAAAATATTAACTTAAGGTTTAGTGGTAGTTCTGGAAAGATTCTTACACCAGTTAAGGTGATGTTAAAAAGAAGCAATAAGCTGCCAAATCTGCAGCAGAACTCTGTCTTTGATTTAATGGAATTAGCAGCTGATTAGGGACCCAGAGCCACAAGGATGTAATTTTTTATCCTATCTTTGATATCACTGATGACTGAAGAACACATCATTGATGATTTTATTTTTAAACAATCGAGAATACAGAAATAATGTACCCATCAGTCAGTGTATTATTTTATGTAGACAGTTTTGCTGTTTTTAGATTGTTTCTCCTGTATATTAATAATTATTGTTTCATTATTATTCACATTATTATTCATAACCTAAGTATTAATGACCTTTTCTTCTTATATTCCAAAAATGAGTGTCAGGGACGAGTGTCAAAGTTGTATATTCAAACCAGAATTTTAATCAGACACTCAAATTCAAATGGCCGGTTTCTTTTGGTCTAAAAGTCGGTGTGAATTATATAAGAAGTGTTAAAACGCGGAATGAACCACAGTGGCTCAGGAGGACGGGTCGTGTGTTCTGTGGAGTGATACAGAATGTCGGATGTGGTAAATACACTTCACAGCGTAGCAGCTCTGGGAACGAGAGATGAAGTTTTAAGTCAGAAACATGTGACCTAGTACTAATAAGAAGAACCGTTTGCAGTTCAGTGTGTGAATATGGGCGGCCTCTGGTGGCCTAGTGGTTAGGGAAGGACGTGGGTTTGAATCCCAGGACTGCTAGTGGCACCACTGAACAATGTACCGCCCCACACACACTGCTCCCCGGGCGCCATGTTCCTCCCTGCCTGCTGCTTCACTTGATGAATGGGTTAAATGTGTTAAATGGATTAAATGTGTTAAATAGTTAAATGGGTTAAATTTGTTAAATTAGTTTAATGGGTTAATTAAGTTAAATGGGTTGAATTAGTTAAATTAGTTTAATGGGTTAATTAAGTTAAATGGGTTGAATTAGTTAAATGAGTTAAATGGGTTAAATTAGTTAAATGGGTTAAATGGGTTGAATTAGTTAAATGAGTTAAATGGGTTAATTAAGTTAAATGGGTTAAATGGGTTAATTAAGTTAAATGAGTTAAATGGGTTAATTAAGTTAAATGGGTTAAATGGGTTCAATTAGTTAAGTGAGTTAAATGAGTTAAATGGGTTTGATACAGAGGAAGAATTTCGTGCTGCTGTTTTCATGTATGATAAATGGTCATTTTACACAGTAGTTGGTGAAAATGCACTTCTGTGGTAAAATCATCCCTTTCGCACATTTTTATCCTCTTACTGTCCTCTTGCTGTCCTCTTACTGTCCTCTTGCTGTCCTCTTACTCTCTCTAGCGGAGTTGGATGGAGCTCTTTGGACGCCTCTTGCTCTATGGATCTGTTGGGCCGCACCCAGGAGGGGGAATTCTGGATAGATGAGACGGAATTCCATCAGGAATTTGATGAGGTCACTGTCTGCTGTCCAATCAGCAGCGCTGGCCGACTCCAGAGCATCTACTCAGGTGCTTACAAAACATCTGGCCAAAACTGATCGTTTGGTAAAAATCCAGTAGATGACACTGTTATCAAACAAAGGACAGAAATACAAACATAGTTCAGATGTTTTAGCTTTGTGATGTACTTTAGTAGGAATCGCGTGCAGGTCCTTCACCTGGCCAGCTTGGAAGCTCTCTGTGATAACTGCCCAAGATTAAACTGGAGAGAAAACTGGACAAAAACCAACCTATTGTCAAAATTTTGCCTTAAAACTGACAAAGCAAAGTTCATCCAAACCCATGTCTTGGCTGACTGTCCGGTTGGAAGCTTAGTCAGGTTGTGTATTGTGCGGAGAACCATACTGAGGACCGACCTGGACATTGTGAGGTTTTCAAAGACTAGTAGATACTGATAGCAAGCATACCTAACCAGATTAAAGGGATATCTCTTCTTTTCTGTACATTTAGAGCGGGACATGGCTTAAAAAAAATTCAAGATCTTCGCTTTGTTGTTCTTAAAATGCCAGGCTGTGCCTTTAAATGCGATTACAGACCATTTGCACAATTCTTTAAAAAGGCACAAACCTGTAAGAATGTAAACTCAAACTGCTTTTTTCACTTGTTTCATACTGTTTTATACTGTTTATAATGTTACACTGTTTATACTGTTATACTGGCTATACAGGTCATACTTTTTGCAAATTTTTTCAACTGTTGTACATTTTATTTTACTTATATCTATATATATATTGCACAGAGAGCCGTCCACACACTTAGGACAAGTTAAACCTCACTCTTATCTTATTCTGTACTTCTTATTTGTACTGTTTTGTTTGTTTCCCAGTATCTCATGTCTGTTGCACTGTGTGTACACTGTGGAACCTGAGCTTCACCATTTCGTCTCTGCATACCGTACAGGGGGTCCTCGGGTTACAGCGGTATCGACATACATGTGTTTCGAGTTTACAACACTTCTATAAAAACTTTTAAAAACTGAGACGTGAGTGTTTTGGGTCACGCCGTTAGCGTCATACTTACGGACTACGTGGGCGAACTAGTTTGGTTGCGTGTGCCAAAAGAATACGTAGAATACGCAGTAATGCGGCGAATGATTGAGGGAGCTGACGTCCTCCAGCACTCTTACTTATGTCATTCTGGACTGTTAAGAGTACAGATACTGTATGTTTAGTATGGCTAAGATTACATCACGGTCGTAGGAACGGACCTGTGTCGTAACTCCAGGACCCCCTATATGTACGGTAAAGTGCAAAAGTCTCAGGCACCTGGGAAAATTCTACTTAAAACCTGTTCACTACTGGACAGGAGTGTTAAGTTAGTGTTAAAACATTAATATTACAATAAATACAATGAACATTATTACAGTAAAGAGTGGTTTTATGT
>JBBJLS010000016.1:6092029-6110163 GCA_037577275.1 Bryconaethiops microstoma
GCTGTTAAAAAGCTCCTTATTAGTTTAAAGTGTTTAAACCAAATGTTATTGCACTTTTGTTCATACAGCAGTTCTTTTAAAATAAAAGTGCGCAACACACTACTTTTGAATTCATTATTTAAATTTTGCTATAACAGTGCGATTAATCGCGATTAATCGCAGAAAACCGTGCGATTAATCGCGATTAAAAATGTTAATCATTCGCAAGCATTCGTTTTTTTTTTAAGTTGAAACTTTTTTCTTTCAATTAAAGAATGCAGTTTGGGTAGTTAGTTCTAAAGCTTTCCTCGTTAGCCACATTAACCCTGTGGCTCCAGTGCGAAAGCATGGATGGAAATTCCTTCATCTTTAATGGGTCCTCCTTATTCCTGTTCACAGTAAACAAACTGCCATTGTTCTCCTTGTGTGGAGTGCTTTGATTCACTAATAGCCTGTCAAAAAAAAACACAGATTCCTGCTTCACTTAAAGAAAACTGGTCGTGATCCCTATTGATGGTATCATAAAGAAAAAAATCAACAAAAACCGACAGAAGCGTGCAGAGTGTGCTGGAGTTCCAAAGCATGTGCGGTGGAAATCCTACTCACACCTGTTGAGTTCAGTAAATGCTGAGAGGGAGGCAGATGTCATTCCAGGAGTGAAATACACCAATGCACCTCTAGAGATAAGCAGGTCACCTGAAGGTCAGCAAGCCAAAATGAGTGCCACCCATTCTGCCTCTGGAGAGCCGACGAGCTCTTTCTCCTGGTGGATGTGTTCCTGTGAAGGTTCTGCTCATAAGGCCTGCTCTGACACAGATAAGATTGACGACCACACCTACTAACACCTGCGATGGCAGATGAGGAGCAGATAAGAGTGAAGATATACTGCTGTCTGATCGGACACGGCCCACGGCCATGCTGGAGGAGCCGGAGCGCTGCTGCTGGGGGTCTAAAGCCAGGCCTCTGTCCACAGAAGAATCCTACACGCAGATAACCGAATTAATTTATGGACTATTAGTTAGAAAAGTCAAGAGCTCACCATTTTTCATTTGCAGCACACTCTGGCCCACTTCTTGAAAGTTTGGGGACATTTCGCTTTTCCTTTAATATGAGGCAGACTTGTGAGCTATTTTGCCGCATTCAACTCCATCAAAGCTTCTTCTTCCGTAAGAAACGTTTATGCATAATTATCTGACAATTTTCTCTCCGATATAATGTCACAGGCTAGTATTAAAAATAATTTGTCCCGAAGAGGCACCAGGCATGTTTGAGTGCTGCCATCACAAAGAAAGGGAACGTAATGCATGGAGCACGGCACAATTTCCAGGGTACGACCACAATAGCCGTCATGCATATTTCCATATAATATTGTTTACCTCAAAATAAACTTTGTTAGACTTATATGTATTATAATGGATTGGTTACGTTTGACTATTTTTTAGAGTTGGGAGATGTTGTGTCATGCCACAGCTTTGACAAAACAGTCTGTATTACCAAAATCATTCCAGAAAAAAGTGAGGAAGTTGTTTTGAAGGAGCAGAGCTTATATAACGACATTCCCAACTAAAACAACACCGAAGAACTCGGGCTCTGGGAATAATACTTTTTGTAACGCAAAGGTACTGGAATAAAAAAAAAAAAAGTTAAATATCTCTGGGGCAGCTGGTTAGTGAGTTGCCCTTGTGATCAGGAGGTTGTGGGTTCGAATCCTAGGACTGCTAGTGGCACCACTGAGATACCTTTGAATAAGGTACCGCTGCCACACACTGGTCCCCGGGCGCTGTGTTCCTGGCTGCCCGCTGCGTCACTTGGTGAATGGGTTAAATGGGTTAAATACAGAGAAGGACTTTCACACTGTTTACTACTTTACTACTTCACTTAGAACTGTACTGCAGTTGGTCCTGTTTTATATTGTTGCAAAGAGACAAAGAAAGCATGCTCATGTTGAAAAGAGGTACCCAAAGAGTTGATAGGAGGTACATGTGCACCTGTTAGTGCATGATTGTTGTGGTGATGGTGTGAGTGTTATTGAAACTGTCAAATGATCTTCGTGTTGCCTGTTATTGGACGACTTGCTCTTCTAGATCCAGAATACCAAAGAAACTCATCTTTCAGATTAGTATCTTTTAGACTGTCTGTCTAATCCGGCTAAGACCAGCTTGTCAGAATTGTGGGGCAGCTGGTGGACTAGTGGTTAGGGCATTTGCCCTATGATCTGAAAGTCATGGGTTTGAATCCCAGGACTGCTAGTGGAACCTCTGAGGTACCCTTGAATAAGGTACGTCCCCAAAGACTGTGTTCCAGGCTGCCCACTGCTTCACCTTGTGAATGGGTTACATGCAGAGGAAGAATTTCACGCTGTGGTGTGTTCATGTATGACAGAATGAGCTGGCATTGCTGCCTGTTTCCTGTTGTTTCACCATAAACCCTGAGCTGGAGTGTGATGAAACTGGGGATTGGGGCCTTGCTATTAAAGGGAATGGATGACAAGCCACTAGGGAACTCTTCGTCGCCTATCTGTGACCAAACAATCTACACAGACGATCCTTAAGCGTGGAGTTAATATATCAATAATATTGAGAACACTGGCCAAAACAGCGTTATTATGGCTGTTCCTCGAATCTGGTATTAATGCCAGAGGACGTCTTGCAGAGACAGAGAAATTCTGGCACAGCTTTAGAATGCTTGCACTTCTACAAAAGATCAGCACCTTATTGATGCTCATTGATATTTTGCGACCGGACCCACATACGCTTTCCCAGGGCGATTACAGTGTCGCCCATCACGGTTAACCATTGTTGTGCTTAAATGTTCCGCCACAGATCATCTCGTGACTTTTCATATACTCGCCAACGCGCGCTGTCACAAAGCAGAACAGAATACGCCGTCAAACCTCACACACCACTGCTTCACTTTGTGAATGGGTTAAATGCAGAGGAAGAATTTCACGCTGTGGTGTGTTCATGTATGACAGAATGGTCCCTTTACACTTTAAGGTGATGAGTGGCTTGGTGACCAACATAGCAAGCACAATCAACTGCTTTAGTTGGTCTTTAATGATCAAGGTGGTCGAAAACCTGTAGTACAGCTGGTTAAACTGGTTAGACACGCTTGGCCGACCGACCGGCTCAAGGTATGTTTTTGGTCGACTGTGATTGTTCATCTGGTGTATCAGCTTGACCATCTTAACCGAAGCTTCATCAGACTGGTCATGCGGGCCCAGCGGCTTTGTTTGTGCTATGTGTTACGCATGTTTATACATATTCATAACCATTGTCTTATTAATGGAAAAATACAAGTGAAGAGTCTTACAGTCGTGGCATGTTTTACACACCTTTCTTCTGTTTGACGCTCTGTCTTTGACCTCTTCTTATTCGTGTCCTGATCTTAAAAGAATGAGATTATTGTCCCCGCTTACTTTCTTTTTGGACAGTTCATCCATGTCGTATCATCCAGGCGGGTTTCTTTTTGGTATAGAAATAAATAAATTGTAGGCAGGATTATGCGTCACTCTGTACAAGTTAAATTCATGCGCAAATATTGTTCCGATTTCCAGTAAATAGGGAATGTTCCTCCCCTTCGTTTGACCATAAAGGAACATTCGGAATCAGGAGAAACGAAGTTTATTCATCGTACCAACAAACTTTGGTAATTTAGCAGTCTTCACATTTGGAAATGCATTTGTGACAATGCTCAGGGTTTGTAGCAAATAAACAGCACACGTCTGCTGATGTACATCATAGCTGGAAAAGGGGATATATTTCATAATGAAATGACATACAAGTGAACTATGATAATGCTTTTGACTGCTTGAGATGGTTTTCTCCTTTTTAAATAAAGCTTTTCAGTTTCTTAAGTACCCTTAAGAGCATGTTTTAGTTAAATAAATAGAATGATCTCCATTTGAACATGCACAACTGATTTGTTCGGGAAACACATATATTTACATAAGGATAGAGCTCACACTGTCCATCTCTTACCGTGTCTCAAGCTAGAACACACACACACACACACACACACACACACACACACACACACACACACACGCACGCTTCATACACACTCTAATTAATGGACTCTCTCTCTCTCTCTCTCACACACACACACACTCACACCCAGAACAAATACACTTATACTATACATTCCTCCTCCATCTACCATTTCTAAATCCACTTTCAAAGCTAAACCTATTAAAGTGATAAGAAATGCAATGTTGATCATAATGAGAAGAGAAATTATGAGTCTAAACATCACATTTAAACATCTCAACAACACAATCTATTTTCTAAAGATTTTTCTTGTTCACAAAGAATATGGGCTCATGCATTGTGAGATTTGTGTCTTGATCTTCGGCCTTCCTTGGCAGGATGACGTGGACTGAGGTTGGTGGCTTCAGTGGCTTTCAGCTGTCCGTCAATACTCTTTTTTTTTTTTTCCATAAGTGGATGTCGAAGAGTCGAGTGCTACTTCGGTGAAAGTCATGTACAAACAATCTACAGATAGTTAGAAAAAGTCTGTCAGCTTCAGAAAACCGGCTGTCCTGAGCTGGATTTTTCACTACTGAGTACTGAGGACCACTTGTCTTCAAGTTCTAAGCTTTACGTATTTAGGGTCCATTTTTTGCCCTTTGTCAGTGAGGAGCTGTTTTCTTAAGCTTTGCTGGAAGTTCTTGTTTCTGAGGCATTTACTGATGGGAGCTGTGAGTCGCTGTGACTGAACCCACACTTGCTTGTCCAAGTCCACGACGGTTTTCATGACGCAAAATAAGAGCTCTGCATGGAGTATAGTCGGTCGATGGGGTTTCCCACGCGCGCCTGCAGGGAGCCGGCTTCAGAGGAAGCCATGAAGCAGTCGCTGAGGCTCGTCAAAGAGGTGTCGCTGTCGATATCGTGGAATATGGAGTCATTTCCTGCGGAAAGAAGAAGATGCTTTTTAAAGCTGGAGTATCGAAATTCAGACCTTGAATACAATTTCCCAGCCTTAATTTGTGATCACCGGTAGTTAACTGAAATCGTTCGGATTTCCCGAAACCAGTTTCACGCATTTCCACTATGTACACATATATTTGCATACGCATACAAATGTCTATATTTATATTTTTGTAAACTGTACTTTTTATTTTATCTTGTTGTGTTGTGTAGTTTTTAATCTACTGTTTTGCTGCTCTTACCTTTATTCTGTCCACTTTCTGCCCTATCAATGCAAATTTCCCACTGTGGGACTAATGAAGGTTTATCTTATCCTATATAATCTCATCTTATCTTATCTTATCTTATCTTACAGAGCTGATTAGATATCTAGAGTCGTGCCTACTAGTGATTTTAGGATTTTAGGTACAGATTTGAGGACCTCTGTTCTAAAGTAATGACATTCTTGCAGTAATCGGCACCATTCATGCTACAATATGAGTGACTTATTCTCAGTATATCAATGCAGCCATTTCTCTCACTAATGATCTCACTAATTATCTCACAAAAAAAAGCAACAAGAGGTATTGAGATGCCAATCAGGCATTTTAAAACTGGATGGACTCTGCCAAACGCCAGAGCTAAAAAACAAATGTTTACGTGTGTGTTAATCTCTTGCTCTGTCATGTTCCTTGTGGGCACGGTTAGGTTTAATTCTCTCTCCCATTTTTAATGACACCATTACACAAGACAGTGACAGGTTGATGGGCTATGGTTTTTTAATGAGCTGGCATTGCTGCCTGTTTCCTGTTGTTTCACCATAAACCCTGAGCTGGAGTGTGATGAAACTGGGGATTGGGGCCTTGCTATTAAAGGGAATGGATGACAAGCCACTAGGGAACTCTTCGTCGCCTATCTGTGACCAAACAATCTACACAGACGATCCTTAAGCGTGGAGTTAATATATCAATAATATTGAGAACACTGGCCAAAACAGCGTTATTATGGCTGTTCCTCGAATCTGGTATTAATGCCAGAGGACGTCTTGCAGAGACAGAGAAATTCTGGCACAGCTTTAGAATGCTTGCACTTCTACAAAAGATCAGCACCTTATTGATGCTCATTGATATTTTGCGACCGGACCCACATACGCTTTCCCAGGGCGATTACAGTGTCGCCCATCACGGTTAACCATTGTTGTGCTTAAATGTTCCGCCACAGATCATCTCGTGACTTTTCATATACTCGCTGTCACAAAGCAGAACAGAATACGCCGTCAAACCTCACACACAGGCGGAGTGAATAGAGCGGATGATTGTTGGTGTGGGAATTGGGGGAGAAGGGAGCCGGGTGGAAATGTACGACATATTGGATTCATTTGCTGGGAAAACTTCAAAATAAACTGGTGGGCCAGCATTTGTGTCATCTTCGTGTGTAGGGGGATGTGGTGGTGATGGTGATGTAGCTGCATTTTCGGAGAGTTGGCGCGGCGGTCCAAACACATGCCCGAGTGCTGCGTCGAGAAGGAGGGTGGGAGGACCCCTGGGTACGCTGCTCACCATATGGATTCATGTGGTCGCCGGGCATCTGCGGCGGGGTGAGGCCCTGCTGGAAGGGGTCGGCCGTGTAGCCGTTCTCCATCGCAACCAGCTGCTGCTGGGCGGGGGCCAGTGGTGTGTAGGAGGTCATCATGCTCTCCATCCTATTGGACATCACCTCTGCAAGCAAACAGGGAAAAAGGTAAAAAAAAATTTAAAAAAACAATGCTGAGAGTAAGAAACAATGGAGGGCGAATCAAAGACTGAGACCAAAAGACCAAGCCACCAACTTTTCCCTTTGAAATGTTTCCTCATAGGAGCTACACGACTAGTTAGGTAACTGTAAATAATGCAAAACATCTTCTGAAATGTAAAATTTCTTGGGACACAGAGGGCGAAAAGAACAGGAATGACAGTATCTGCCCGCAAAATCAAGATGATTTTGAATTAAGAAGCACTAAATAAACAAGAAACATGCTTGTACTGGAGCAGGACAAGACCAACCCCATGAAGCAACTCTCCATGAGTCATTCTCAGAGCTGAGGGCTAGGAATGACTCTTGTGGCTTACAGACCAAAGCCTACCATCGCGGCCCTCTACTTTAGAGTGGTGAGCTCTCGCAGGAACGTCTGAGATTCATTTCTAAAAGGTTCCACAAGTTTCCATTACATCTGCGCCCATTCGAATGCAAGAACATTTGATGTTCGCAGCATTAACGCGGCATTGTGCATCTAAACATGTGTGCTTTTTTACACGATCACGCTGGGAACAGGCAGAATCCTTTGAGTCGTTCACACAGTAGAAGTGGTTTGGTAAGTGCTGTTTTAGGGCATTTCTCTTTTTATTACGGCGAGTAAAATTCTCAGCTTTTCATCACTGAATACCAAAGCAGCATCTGTTGCTGACAAAGACGAAATCCCTTCATGATAACAGATCTGACCAAGTAATAACTGTGGGTCTCCTCCTGTGACACATTCCAACATGATTCCATGATCAATGACATCGGTGCCTCTACATTCAGCGGCCTCAGTATTCCCTGAAGGGGGGTCAGATTTCAGCGAAAGTTCTGTCTCGGACCACCGGGTCGGCTCACCTACGCCTGACTGTCTCTCGTGATCACCATTACCAGTTCATCTTCCTCCTGGTGTCTGTGAAAACATTTCTACTGGATGAAGACATGGGTTCGTGACCAATGAGAGATCGCTATCTACCTAAACGACATGAATTATCCAATCAGAGTGACTGAGAGACTACGGCGGACAGCAGGAGGTCACAGAACTGCTGACCCACATTCTATCTGTCAGACTTTGGAAAAGTGAAACTGCAAACTTGTGCCGATGTGATGACTCTACAGTTCTGGCACTCGACAGCAATCTTGTGCTCCCTCTCTCTCTCTCTCTCTCTCTCTCTCTCTCTCTCTCTCTCTCTCTCTTTTTTTTTTACAGCTGGGTTCATGAAAAAGCCTCATAACTGGATGCACCATGAGGATAGTCTAACATTGGTCTATAAAATAAAAGTATTATTACTCTTGTTTTATAGCTGAAGATGATTCAATGATCTCAGGATTATGACTTTCCAGCAGGGAAGGAACAAGGGGTTGTGCTCAGCAGTAAAATGTCAATATAAGCTTTGGGATTTCCCCAAAGTAAAGAGAGAGAGAGAGACAGAGAGAGAGAGAGAGAGAGAGAGAGAGAGAGAGAGAGAGAGAGAGAGAGAGAGAGAGAGAGAGAGAGAGAGAGAGAGCTGCTCTTGTGTAGTACAACAGTGATGTGTGCTTCTGATCTTACCTCTTTAGGGATCTGATCTTAAATTTAAATTTACTTTGCAATGATACTGTTAATCATGTTTTGTTTTAGTGTAAAACGAGTTTACCAACATCCCAGGTGTGGTGAGATGTGTTCTTTTTAAGCTTTAGTGCGAGTGAGTCAGCCTCCGCACGATGACATTTTACCGTGCAGACTCTGAGACGTGAAAGCTACAGGAAGTATTGGATACTAAGCTGTCCATTAATACTAAGTGGATTTCTTGAAACAGAATTTATCGCAGAGATATTCACAACAGTTCAAAAGAAGCAATAAAGAGCAGAGAGCTAAAGTGAATGATGGGATTTTTTTTTTTCTCGTAGCACAGCAATAACAATAACAACATAGCAATATAACATTTTTTTTTGTTGTTGCAGGAATTAAAGATCTAAGCCGTAGAGGAAACATTTGTCAGACGTGTTTGAATAATACTCTTTAACCTCCGTCCTCTCCAGTTTCCACAGGGTCTGATCCTAAATCAAGCCTCAAAGAGAGGTTTGGTTGGGTCTTTTCAACAACAATTAACTTTGAAGTGACAGTTAATTGATATACAAGCACTTTTTAACCTGAAAATGAAACGTACAGTATATTATGCCATTACACATTTCCCGGTTTTGCACTTCTTAAAACAAAATGAATGAGTCAAAGAGGACTTTTGATATGAATTTGGTCACTGCGACAATATGAGGACAGTGAACATCTACTGGAGAGGTCAGTGTGGAGCAGGTGTGTCCGACTCCGGTCCTGGAGGGTCGTGGTTCAGCACGTTTTGGTGATTTCCCTGCTCAGAAACTCCTGGTTCACCTCACCAGTTAATTGTCAGGTTTAGTGAATGTGTTTGAGGAGGAGAACCATCGAGGACCGGAGTTGGACACCCCTGGTGTAGAGGTTAGAGGGGGAGAACTGGCTGCATGGCAACATTAGATGCTGGCCTGTCAAAAACTGGATGCGAGGTTTCTTCCATCAGAGGAGAAGGTGGGTGGACAGGTTGAAAAAGAGGCAACTTTGGAGTGCTTGTGCTCTAAACTAATTCCTCCATCTCTACACATTCCGAGCTGCACATTTTTTAAATTTCTGTTTGATTTACATTTGACAGAGGTCAGCATCTGCTCTGTTTGAGGACAGGCATGGTCGATGCAGCATAGAGCAATGAGGAAATATCAGTAAAGGCTTCGCTTCCTGGCTACAGGAAACATGCACTCTAGTTGTCTTGGTAGATCATCTCTCAGATGGCTTGGACATTGCTGGTAAAATCTTGACATATAACTATTTCATTCTGCAGTTTCAAAGGTTCTTTGTACTTTGTAAAAGAGTTTTGGGTTTTTTTGTTTTTTTTAAACATCACCCCAAGCAACTCTTTTCAGCACCTTTTGTTTTTAGAGCGTACTGAAAAAAAAAAAAAAACGAGTGAAAAAAGAACCAGATGACATACCATTAAAAAAAAAACTAGCTATGTGAAGTGTCATAAATTCCGGCAAATTTTAAATTTTTTGATCTGCCCGTGAGTCACCTGGTGTTTTCTTGGACAAACAGGGTAACTTTGTCATTCGCGTTAGGAAACCGTACCTTGGCCCAGCCTTTGGGAGTTCTGTTGCTCCTGTTGCTGCTGCTGTCTTCGCGCCAACTTCTTCATCTGAAAAAACACCAATAAAGTCACCATCAGAAAACTGAGGGACATCCCGAACCGAGTCTTTTCTAACTGGAAATAAAAAAAAAAAAAAGCGATGCTCCTTGTTGTTCACCCCTGCTTGAACTACGTAGCCGTCTATCTGAGCGAATTATATTATCCTGGAGCTTTTGAAGATAGCATCAGAGCTCGGAGGTGGGTTTCAGACACTAACGTAAGAGTGGGATGGATGTGAGTGCATCACTCTTTCCCTCGCGGGGAGTTTTCCGTGGAATGCGGTGAGAGGTTAAGCCTGAGGCAGATACTGGGGCGAGATTTGCTGTCTCTATCCCCGCTAGCGCTCTCTCCCTTTTGGCAGCGTATGAGGAGGGCTTTGCCGTTAGTGCTGCGGTCGAAGGATTACTCATAGATTGCGGTGTTATCTGCTCCCTGACTGTACATCACCGGGTTCATGTGCATAATACTGGGTGATGGATAGGCAGCGTGCAGAGGGTGAGAATTCACCTTAGCTCTCTGGTTCTGGAACCACACTTGAACCACACGAACGCTCAGGCCTGTCTCAGCAGCAAGGGTCTCTCTTACCTGGACATGAAGACATAAAACAAACAAACTTACATTTCCACTCCACCACACAACACTACTAACCACTAGGAGCCGCAGCTAAGAACTGCAAAATCGAAAAATCATGGAGTCATTTGATTCTCGCTTAAAACTCATTGAAATTCCGTTGAAAAAGCAAATTCAAAACTTGCAAACAACATCGCCACTATATTTGTGAATTCTGAGAGTTCATTGCTGCCATTTCTGTCATTTCTTGAAATTGAAAATGTGAATGTAAAATGCAGTTAGACAGAATGGATACTCTAATGAAATAAAACTGCATAAATTAAACATAATATTAAACATAATTACGCAGCTATTACATGGTTTTAGTTAAATAGAATGTCCAAAGGACAAGAATAAGTCAAGACCTCTGATGGATAAACAAAACGATGCTCTCTGTTGGGTTAAGATGGGACAAGTTCATGTTGAAATGAGTGAAATGCGCCTGTATGTTTTCTCTGAGAAGCTAAACGGCAGCCCACCTTCCGACAGGGTTTGGAGGAAACCTCGAACGAGGCCTTGAAGGCACGTCTCTGCTGTGTGGTGAGGATGGTGCGGGGACGCTTGGGTCTCCTTGGGTCCTTCCCGTCGTCCCCCTTGCCCGGGCCCCCGGAGCATTTCTCCGGCTTGATATCCAGCTCCTCGTCCTCGCTCTTCTCTGGGGAGAGATCCGTTATTCACACGAGTCAGCACATTTTCTGCAACTTTTCAGACAGCCTATTGATGAATAGGTGTTTTTGTTCTTTTCAATTTTGGGCAACTCAAACGTAGTGCATCCAAAATGAAAAGAGACACATGTGGTTTTAATACTTTTGTTATCAATTTATTACTGAAAGAATGGGCCACATCCACTGCAACGCTGTGGCCCTGATTCGCAAAGCGCTGTGAAGTATGCACATCTGTCACTGGACTGGACATTGTGTCATTTATAATTAATAGCACACCGCTTTGGCTGTTTTGCACTGAATAAATCTTTGATAAGAATCCTACACATAACGGATGCTGTGTTGTAGGGAGAATACGAACATGGAACTTGTGCACATATGGGAAATTAAGTTGAGATATGTGGGAAAGACCATGAAATACATATGAAGACCACAAAGTCTGGAGGTGACTGGTCGATACCCACGTCCACGAAAGCTGCAGGCTTGTAAAAACACAATAGTGGAAAAAAAGAATCCTGTCGTCCATCCTGTCGTCTAATATGGTCCGAGAAGAGGGATGTGCTAATATTTAAGAAGCCACTATTCACCCTGCTTGGGATCAAAGTGAAACTTTTTGACCCGACTTCGCCAGATGATAAAATCTTCCCCCCAGTATGAGACCAGATATTCAATATCCCCGTTCACATTATGACTTTTTAAACCCAAATTCTTATGAAATTCTTTCATCATATGAGCTAATCACAGTGTCTCAATTAGACTGTGATAATATATGCAATCCTCGGGCGGTCAATCAAACCCTTCCTGTGTCGTGGTAATCTCTCTCAGTAGGTCGTACTAATGTGCCATCCAAACGAAATGGCTCCTGGCTCTCCTACTGTAATTATAATAGCCAAGCGGGGGATTGTTTTTATTGTTCAGCGGATGGAGGTTTCATCTAATAAGCCAAATCAGCTTATGTTTGATAGAATAATAATCGTAATTAGAAAACGGGCCAAACTCCATGACATGGCACGGTTCAAAAGTTAAAAACCCGAGTAATGGCTACGATCCCCGAGCGACACTTTCCCGAGATGAAGGGCCGCTGCAATTTGGTGCGAGCGGCCTCTGCAGCATCAGCAGCCGAGTGTCAATTAGGCTAGAAAACGCTTTGGCCCTTTAAAAAGATCGGTGGGAGATGCAAATGTGCTCTATCCACTCTGTCTCTCCGCCAGCGTTCTCTAATACGCTCGAATCTCTCTCTGCTTTATAGCTTCATAGCTGTTAGCTGTAACTGTTCCTGTCGACTTCGCTCGAACTGTACGCGGCCTCAGTTTGGGACCGCTTTACAGAAATGAACCCTCTCTGTCCAGCCCTTACTAGGCCCGAATGAAGCATGGAAATGGTACAAATATCCCAAAAGGTAGCGCAGGCTTTCTGTTGCGTTTGACAAATTTTTTGACGTCGTAGTGTGTGTGTTGAAATGAGAGCCATATGGAGAGGGAGAGAGAGCAAGGCTGGGCATGATGCCTCATTACAGCAAGCCGAGGTGTTGGGGGGGGGCAGAGGGCCGATAAGAAGCGTAGGTCTTCTGCTGAATAGGCCCCAAATCCCCTCTGTCACTCACAGGGATCCACTGCTCTAATTCTTTCCAGCAGCCTCAGCCACCCACACCACACCACGGCATCAATATGCAGCGGCTTCCCTCTGTCACAGCCACTCTTCCCCCACTTTAAATGTGGCTGCCAGACTATCTGTTCTCGCTCAAGCACTTTATCTGCTTGTTACGGGCGCAACGATTAGTCAACAATATTAATTAACACCAGTGACGATGATCGTGGAATAAACGCAGTCTATGTGTCGACAGGTTGCGTACTTGAAAAAGAAACAGATTGCGATACACAAGAGGGGGCACGACCACTTCTTTTGTTTCGTTGCACCATAAAAGGAAAGGCAAGGAAAGGAAAAGACACTGTTAGAGAAAACCGCAAAAGGCACGTAGGTTTGATTAATTAATTAGTCGAATAAAAGCTTTAGAATTAATCAGTTGTAAGTGAAAACCACAGAAGGCATAACGGTTTGATTATTAAGAAACAAAATTGCAGTCAAGAGAATAATCGATAGCGAGAGGAAAGGAAAGGTGGCTTGATTACACGATAAATCGAGCTCTGATGCCTTCTGCTATTTCTCCACACAGTCCATCAGTTTACTTTTAGTCGATTTACCAAATTGTAATCAGTGGAGTCATTGATTAATTGATTATTTGTGAGAAGAAATACCAGAAAACCTTATAGCTTGTTAAGGTAATTAATATGGGGTGGGCACGTTAATGCATTACTATCAGGTTAACGCATTATTTACTTAACGCCGACAATTATTTTATTGCGCGTATTTTTAAAATGCAGGTTTTAAAAAAAAATCCTTTTATTTTGAAAGTTTGTGCTTTTTGGAGCTCGTGGGTGCACACAGCACGCAGCTCTACCTCTTGTCTGGTTTACGTGGGGGTCATATTATTATATGGACAAAAGTATTGGGACGGCTGACCATTACACCAACAGGGACTTTAATGACAGTGTATTCAGATACAGAGACTTTCATATGGAGTCGCTCCCCTTCACAGCTGCTATAATGCTCTGGACTCTGAGAGGAACTTGTTTTTCTATAATAAACTAGATAAAACCTGAACGCCCTGCAGTGGTGAACAGCTTTGGTTTAATATTTGATTTGATTACATTAATGTTTAAGTTGAGATTTACAGAAATATTTGAACTGTAACTGTGTAGCTCTGTTTAAAGGGACACTGCTGTTAAAAAGCTCCTTATTAGTTTAAAGTGTTTAAACCAAATGTTATTGCACTTTTATTCATACAGCAGTACTTTTAAAATAAAAGTACGTGATACACTACTTTTGAATTAATTATTTAATTTTGCGTATAACACTGCAATTAATCGCGATTGAAAACTTTCATCGTTGCCCAGCATTAGCAATAATTCTTCAGGTAATGGATGGGTTCGTTGATTGTGAAAGGAATAAAGCAAAATGTGCAGTGGTTTGATTAGTCAATTAATTGAATAATAATTGACAAATGAATTTATCATGACAGTGATCATTGCTTGCAGCCCTACTACTGTGATCTTCAACTGAGGGCATGTCTACAATAATATAGGATGTGAATGCACCACGTGTCTAAAGCCTATTAGTCTATTGTTGTTCGGCTCTGCAGGCTTACCGGATTCCGAGTCGTCCGGACTGACCGAGCCGAGCAGGTCCTTTTCCTTCTCATAGTCACTCTTACACAGCAGCTGACCGTCCTTCAGCACGAATTCGTCGCCTTTGCGAAGTTGCCGGTCACACACGCAGCAGCAGAAGCAATTGAGGTGGTACACACACTCCAGCGCTCGCATCACAAACTCTGTGGGTGCGATTTTCTCCAGACAGCCACTGCATTTGGTGGCAAAGAGCCTGAAGAGAGATGAAAGAAGAACAGAAGATTATGAGGAGATTTGTTTGTTAGAGGCTAATAGTCACTAACGATCACTGAGAACTTTTAACTTCTCTCCCGCCGACCTGCATGCTGGTCTACGCTTCAGTTCCTCACTTTCATACACGCATAACTAGAATATTGGTTGAATAGTGATAGTAATTAACCTTAAGATATAATAAGCCTGGAAATTAATGCTACAATCTGCAGAACTAACTGTTGGAAGTTTGCTAGATGGAGGCAAACTAAACAAATAGTGAGATCGGTGGTAAGTTTGGAGTATTGAGAAATGTCTCTATGTATGTTTGTCCATCACAGTGCTGTGATTAAGGGGGCGAGGGGGGGGGGGGGGGAGTGTATCTAAGCTCCAGGGTGATCTCCTTTGACAACGGCTCATCTGTTAAAGCATCCTGGATAACCCCTCAACGCCTCACCAGAGCCCAATCAAAGGAAATGCATGCCTACAAACGCACCAGCAAATCTCAATCACCACCAAGGGTCGCTGGCTTTACCACATTCGGCGCAGTGATTAGAGAGCTCTCACTGCCACTGGGACAATGGGGCTGAAATGGGAAGTCATTTCAAACAGGATCGTAGCGTGTGAGCAGCTACAGATACTGAATGAGGCTGAAGTGAGACCTGGGGCCTACAACAAGTTGCTTCATTTAGAAAGGGATCAAAGGGGTAAAATATCACTGTGACAGACGTGCAATTTGTGCAGTTTGTCTTGTTAAATTATTACTGTTTTGCCAATGCCTGCTGAGGACACTCACAAGTATATCTGTATATATAAATACACAGTGTTCATACATATATATATATATATTTACACTATGTACATATACACATACATATATAGGTTATATATATACACATATTTGAATACACATTTTTGTATTAGTTGTAAAGTGTACTTTTGATTTTATCTTGTTTTGTTGTATAACTTTTATTCTACTGTTTTGCTGCTCTTTCCTTTGTTTTGTCCACTTTCTGCCGTAACAATGCAAATTTCCCGCTGTGGGACTAATGAAGGTTTATCTTATCTTATCTTATCTTATCTTATTTTATTTTATTTTATCTTTACTTTCTTTTCCTAGATGCTGAATAAAGTATTAATCAGGTGTACCGCTACTAAACTCAAGGATTTGCTACATGGTAGAATTCACATATTACTTTTTATTAATTTCCTTTGACATGGTCATTGAAAATCACAGTGTTAAATTCATCCCTTGGCCAATCAAGAAGTGGTCTAGGTTCAAACTAGTTTAGCATCAGAAACATGAGCATCTCTTTGGCGTATTCTCACTGTCTAAAGAAAACCATTTTCGTTTTTCTACAGCTGCTATTTACATCATGTTAAACTTTCATAATGAACTTTAAATGTTTTTACAGTATACATTTTACATTAAAAATAAAGGTACTCACATTTTTTATTATTATTATCATCTGCATATAATATTACATTGGTTTCTTTTGATCCTGGTTTAATCACTGACCAAGACGCTACCACACGTTAATCAGAAGAAGAATCAGAAAACTTAATTGATCCCATACGAAATCGCTTGTGGTATGAGACAAAGAACAAAGACAAAAATGATAGAAAATGTAAAGATATAAAATATAAACAAGCCAAAATAAAACTCTCTATATGCTTTGCTTTATACACTGATATGTTAATGCAATATAAGATAAGATAAGAAAAGACAAACCTTTATTAGTCCCACAGTGGGAAATTTGCATTGTTACGGCAGAAAATGGACAGAACAAAGGTAAGAGCAGCAAAACAATAGAATGAAAGCTATACGACACGACAAGATACAATAAAAACTACACTTTACTGATACAAAAAATATAAATATAGATATTTGTATGTGTATGCAAGTATATGTGTATTTATAACCTATTTATGTGTGTGTATATGCGCAAGTATATGCGGACGCACTATTATGTTAATGTTAAAAGCCGCAGAAAACGTGCAGCACTCCCTAATGATTTTTTTTTATCTCGAACCTGATAACAGTATCTCCCTCTGCTGTGAACCAGAGTCTTGGACCAGAAAGCAAGTACCAATGCATGTCGCAGAAACCTAGCAACCTCCGTGGTCCTCATTTCCTCTGAAAGGGCCGAGGATAACATCTTTTTGTTTCATTCAAAGCTGAGATAGGGCCGTCTCTCCGCCGAGTCCACAGACGTGCAGCTGGAGCCCCGCGCTAAAGAAAGCAGGCAGACAGAGCAAGCAGGAGTGATACTGTCCAACCCATCAGAGCTGATTTATTAGTGCTGGCTCTTTTGTTTGCACGGGTCGGTGAGACAGCTGCTCCGGTGCTTGTATGTATCTGCACTCTCCATTGACGGCATTGTGCACCACGAGAGAGAAAGAGGGCGAGAGACAGAGAAAGTGAGAGAAAGAGAGAGAGAGAGAGAGAGAGAGAATGCCTATCAACATCATCTGCCGAAGCCGGACAGGGATGGCCGACGATGATGAATATAGGTAAATATGAGGCCGCGGGACAGCAGTGGCAGCCTTTGTGATGATAATGGCTTTGTAAAACGTGCATCAGGATATTGATATAACCCACCGTGGCTTTGGTGGGCAGCTGTATTGACGTTTGAAAAAGGAAAGCTGGTGTATTTTTACTGCTGTATTTGTCATATTTGCCTTTGAGCCTCGGTTTCAGGTAATTAAACGATCCACCGCGAGCTGAAAAAGTCTCGCCCCGTGCCATGCTGCAGCACCTTCATTCATATGAAGTCAAACACATTTCTTTTTTACTTGTTTTGCGATCAGAGCTTTAAATGATTACAACACTTCTCTCTGACTTCAGGTCTTTGGCAGCTTTCACAGCTTATCAAGACGACGATATGAATATTGGCATTGTCAGGCTTTTGGAAAGCTGATAATCTTTGATTTATTATGAAACATTAAGAAGCTTAGGAGATTACTGTTTGACAATGGAAAAATGTTGATCCCTTAAGAGAAAATAATAATAATAAAATAAAAAAAAACTGGCATGTGAACAATTCCGGTCAGTTCACAAAATAGAGAGCTACCTGGCTGTGAATACTGAAATGAGTGAACATGTGAGAGAGAGAGAGAGAGAGAGAGAGAGAGAGAGAGAGAGAGAGAGAAAGAGAGAGAGAGAGAAAGCGAGAGAGAGAGAGAGAGAGAGAGAGAGAGAGAGAAAAGGAGAGAGGGAGAGAGAAACAGACTGAAAGAGAGAGAGAGAGAGAGACAGAGAGAGAGAAAAAAAGAAAAGAGAAAGAGCGAGAGAGAACAAGAAGAGAGAAAGAGAGAGACAGAGAGAGACAAAGAGAGAGAGAGAGAGAACAAGAAGAGAGAAAGAGAGAGTGAGAGAGAGAGAGAGAGAGAGAGAGAAAAAGAAAAGAGAAAGAGAGAGCGAGAGTGAGAAAGAGAGAAAGACAGAGGGAGGGAGAGAGAGAGAGATAGAGAGAAACAGAGGGAGAGAGAAGGGAGAGAGAGAGAGAGAAAGAGAAAGAGAAAGAGAAGATGAGAGAAGGGAGAGAGAAACAGACTGAGAGAGACAGAGAGAGAGAG
>JBBJLS010000016.1:6233681-6244273 GCA_037577275.1 Bryconaethiops microstoma
ATGCATTTTCAAAGGTGAGTCCAAGCTTTCGAACAGCTGTGTAAGTCTCTCTCTCTCTCTCTCTCTCCCTCTCTCTCTCTCTCTATATATATATATATATATATATATATATAAATTCTACATAGTTCCATTATTAACATATTCACTTACATTACTATTCATGGATCATTTCTGTATTGCTCACACATACACAACACAAACACTAACATACACATTTTAACACAGTGACAATAACGCACGCTCATACACACACATTCCTGCGTCTGGCAGGAGGTCTGGCTCGCTCCGACTGGCTGCGCCTCGCTGCCCTTGTGCAGTGGTGTACCAGTTGTGGCTCCCCCCATCGCTGTGAATGCCACCATCTGGTGAGCCACGTGGACATCATAATCTCCTCTTAATTACATTAGCGCCGCAATCAGTTAGTGCATTACAAGGCCCGGTGAAGAGCTTTTAAATCTTGGAGGAAATCATAAATAATTGCACTAAGTACCCGCCGCCAGATGTGCGTGCCAACTTGGCTGGCATGAGATAAATAGTCACCCTCGACGACAATGCTGTTCACTGATATCGGTCGAGTTTTTTTATCCTGTCTGATCCATTCCTCCTTCCCTTGTTCTCCGAAACCCTTTTGGCTCTCCTCTCCGTTCCTGGCGTACAGAGCCGAGAGTGTTTAGTGTCCATTACCGGCGCGTAGCCGGACCTGTTGTGGTGAGTTACAGGGCAGTGGTCAAAATCAGGGAGCTTAGGAGGCCACCATCTGAACTTACGGTCCTTCCGAGTTTTGTAGCCGAACTCTCCTGTAGCATATGATTGGTTATCATGGACAGTTTCAGTGTGTTTCCATGTACTTTGGAAAAACACCAAAAAAATAATAAATAATAGCTCTTTTATAAGCCAGAGAGCAGGTGCTGAAGACTCTTATTCTACGTGTGTTTTGACTCCACAGGTTTTCTGTTTTCACCTCATACCGTGAAACCCACGATAACAGACTGTGTTCTTTAAACAGAGATTAGGCTGAATACCTAAACATTTAGCTGCTATTACAGACTCACCAGAATAAAAGCCATTCTGCAATGCTGTGCTTCGCTTTTGTGGTCAACGACCAAGCATTTTCCATTCAGACAAGTTTCACTATTTTCACTCTGGAGCTTTGGTTTGTTCATGATTATAAATGGTTTTGTGTATTACCTAGCCTGTGTGAATCTATGTAATGTGTCAACGCAGTGAATGCTACATTATTAGGTAATGTATTTTCATGTCTTTGGTTGCCCCCTAGAGGCAGGGGCAATGGCACCATGTAATCCAACGAACCGTATGTAATCCGAAACTCAGTTTCGATTCTCTCGCACTGATCCGCCACGCTGTTGCCAGGTAGAAATGCTTACAATCGCCGGCGACACCAGGAGTGATTCATAAATAATTACCTCAGCCGTTAATTACACCTCGTCTTAATAGAGCACGCAATAATAAATGGTAATGTAGCATTAAAGGCCATTGTCCGTGATGTCACGAACAATTACGCATAAGTGACTGTTAAAATAAAAACACAAATGTCTAAGATCAGCAGTCATCATTTCGAAAATGCCCATGAACAATCATCTCTGGCGAAAAAAGAGGCAGCTTGGAGAATGATTCATTGGACCCGAATCGACTGATTCACAATTATTCGCTTGTTGTGAAAACACAAATGGCTGAGGCATTCATCATATTCAAATGAGGCAGTAAAATAAATGATGCCTGTGTGTTGGTGAGGAGCAGCCTGCCTTTGCCATTTGTGAGCGATATTAAAAAAAGAATGGAGATGTAAATGAGATACAAGACTGAGGGAGGCCCCTCTGGTGCTCTGTCTCAATGATAGAGACAGTGATGTTGACCTATCACTTGCCCATTTTCATCAGTATGGCAATATGGCTCTCAATTAAGGGACTAATCATAATTCACCGCTAATTTGATTCAACTTTTTGGACTGAGGATGGAGTACTTTTTGTGTATGTGAGAGTGTGGGTGTGAGGGTGAGAGACAGAGAGAAAGGGAGAGAGAGCTTTTTTTTCCCCCTAGATGTATGTATCAGTGTACAGGCAGCCTACCTTTCATTTACGCTCATTCCAAGCAGACCTTGTTAGGAGAAAAACCAGAGGGGGTTGACGAAGGAGAATTCCTGGTATTGACTAAATATATCTTTTCATTTATCATAATTTCTGCTTCCCACTTTGTCGCAGCTCCACTGTTTAAGGAAGATGGATGACACAAGATGTTGTCTTCCCTTTCAGACTCTTTCTGCTTGGGTAAGTGTGTCCGATGTGGAATTATTTTGCCACTTTATTATTCCTCCAGTAAGCGTTTGTCACTGTGTTCCCCCTCATCTCACCTCCTGTTCTCTCCTGTGTAAGGGCTTGTCTGAGTGCCATCAACTGTCAGATAGGCTGTCAGCCACTGTGGCTCAATATCAGTATAGTTGCAGCAGATTCTGTCCCTAAATCAGCATTTGCATAGAGCTTGCAATAGCAAGCTGATGTTTTTTTTTCAGTCTCTAGAGGGATTTTGCATATGTGTGTGCACCTTAACCAAATGTGGTGTTTGCTACAATAAATATGCCTGGAGACTGCAAATATATCTTTGGGTGCTGCAGAGTTTCATTAGTTGTTAGGGTAACCTATACTAGTTCTAATAGTACTGATGTTCTGTTTCAGAATCTATTTATATCTCTATCTTCATATAAACATTTGGCTTTCCTTATAATACTCTTATTATGCTATTGAAGACATTTGCATTTTGTATGTATTTATTATCCTTATGGTCAGCTCTAAATCCTTAGTCAACAAAAAAAACAACATTTGACTCAAAGGAATATTTTTAATAAATCAACACAAACTGAAGGTTGGAATGAATAATATGCTGTAGTTAAGCCCGTTTACTTTGACACAAAACAAGAAAGATATCAAATGCGACAAATAACTACACACGTCCCTGTTAATAGTAAATTTATCAGACTTTTTAAAAGCTTTCAACAAAAAAAAAAAAGCTTTCAACTGTATACACAATTAGAGTATCCTGGCTGAATAACTCTCAAACAGCCAGAATGTACAGAATCAAGGTACTTGGCACTAGTTTAGCCCACAATCTAAAGTGTGTGTTACTTACCTAGGTGGACAAAAACCGAAAACCAATATATTACACAACATGTAAGTGATGAACACTAACATCAAATTAACAATGCACATAGGCTACAAAGTCACTGTATTCACATTGTGTCACTTAGTTGAAGTTCTTTTCTAAGTTCTCCTGGAGCACCCTGGGGTTAATTGCTTTGCTCAAAAACAAAAGACTCTAAAAGCTGCCATCAGCATTTTCCTCAACTAAGCAATAACAAAGGGCAAATAGTTATCCAGTGTTAACCATCAGGCTTCTGATCTCAGATCATATTTTAAAGACTCTAACTGTGACTGGCCATTGAGCAAAGCTGGCTCGGAATACCAGTAAAGGTGTAACGTTAATACCTCAGAATGCCCTCTATCTCACCGCCCTGTGCCACAAGGGCAGCCATTAATATCACAGGGAGGACTATTCCCCAGATACTGTGACTTATGGCAGAGGGTCTTGCTTGCCTCTGTGACACAGACCCCACTGGAGCAGATTGTTCCAGAAAGCGCTGACTTCCCCATAAACCGGAGATGAACCCCAAACATCTGCTCCTCTCATAGTTACCTTCACATATTAGTCTTACTGCTATCACCTGTAATATTTCATCATACAGCAACACCCCAGTCAGCAGTTCACGAAACGTTATCTAAACTTTGTGAACTTCTGTTTCAACTCTGCACATTTTTGGTGCACCTGTTTCTATTGGAAGGTCAGTAAGTGACTTGTAGAGCACTACACTACTGATAAATTAATCAGTAGATGACAACACTGGGTTTGGGAGAGGTACCAGATCATCATTATTTTTTAAAATAACTGTATCAAGTGGTGATAAAATGCTCAGTTATACTGTTGCTTTTGTTGATTAGTCGTCCTTCACCTTTGTCCATTTGTCCCCCAATTAGTGGTGACAGTGACAAGGCAAATGTCCAAGGAATAAAAGGAGAACTCATTCTCTCCTGGTTGACATCAAATAGTAACACATCAAAAGCTTATGAGTGTCAGATCCCATCAGAACACTAAGCCCAGACTCCACCCCTCTTCCCCACAATGACTCCTAAATCCAGATCTAAATCACTTGAGTTTTAATCTTGTGTCCCAAATTAATAGACATAAATATCTCAGACTTGTGCACTCAGATTGGCGTGGCCTATCCCTGCATACCAAGGTAAGCCCCCATGCCTCTCCACTAGTAACCACCTTAATGGAACACTATGATGGATCTCCTGGGAAATGCCAAGGATTTCTGATGCAGTGATCTCTTTACATGAAGCATCATCCAGCAGAGTTCAGATGTGATTAGGATAAAGTGGACTTTATGATCTCCTTTTTACAGGGAAAACTAAAGACTGGGCACCAGTGTCATGGGCCACGGAAATACGGTAATGAACTCAGAACCTGTAATTACTCATCATTTTAGGCAGGTTTTTGATAACCCCCTGTCTTGTAGGTCAATTCATGACCAATTGTATGACCTCCATCAGATATTGCATTCAGTCACAAAGTTCTCCATGCTAGCCACTTGCAGTGGATGGGGAGAGCCGGCTCTGCTAACCATTTTTCGTCACAAGCTGGCATGTTGGCTCTAGACTGCTTCATCCAGACAGCCATGGCTGTGGATTGGTTCCTCAAGTAGCACCCCAGGCCTATGAGACAACCCACATCATAAGTAGCTCCTCCAAGGCCTCTCCTAACTCAGCACTAGATCCTGATACAATGCAACTCAGAAGGGCATCCCCAACAAGAAAAAAACACCAACACTGGTTTGGGGACAGCTGTACTGTAGTCAACCAGGCTACATACTTGCTGTCTGTCCCATGCGTCCCTGTGGCAGGCAGGAATTCCCCTGCTGTGAAAGAGGTAAGAGTATCCAGCTTACTTTCCATCATCCATAAACAACTCACTGTACCTATTATACTCACAGTTGGGGTTCAGTCTGTTGTCATTCCAGCATGAATCAACTCTGGGACTGTCGGAAATCCTCCATTGATTAAGAAGCTGAGTGGATCTGTACATTCTCTGTCTCCTCTCCCTGTGTGGGGTTTAGATGGAAAGCTATTGGGGACTGGGGAGATATCTCACCAGACATACCCTATCCATATTCATGTTGGGGTTCTACACCAAGAATATCTCTCCTTTTTTAATTATGTCTTCATCTAGAGACCCAGTAGTTCTAGGATGCATGTGGTTGGAAACACATAATCCAGACTTGTCCTGGACAGAGAATTAATGTTGTGGGGCCCCAACTGTTTTAACAGGTTCATCTGACTTCCGGTGTAGGCTGCCATGACTTCATGGACATTTTTGGTACACCAGACTCTGCTAAACTACCTCCTTATTTCCTCCGGCCTATCATATAGACTTACTCCCCGATACAATCCTATCTAAAATGCTCTCATGCCCTGAAATTGAGGCAATAGACAGTTATATAGATGACGCCCTGGCAAATTATTCACCCCTCATAATCCCCTGATGTGTCCGGGTTCTTCTTTGTTGAAAAAAGGATGGCAGGTTCAATCTATGTATATATTGCATAGCTTTAAACAAAGGTGCCGTTAGGCAACTACTCTTGCTTATCCTTTCCACTTTGAAATTTCTCCGCACTGCTATTATTTTCATTAAAGTACATTTATGTAGTGCATACTATTTCATTTGTTTCTGAGAAGGAATTGAAGAGTGCTTTCATCACCACTAGGAAGCACTATGAGTACCTTGTGATACCATATGGAATCACTAATGCCCCCTCTGTCTTTCAATCTTTTATGGGTGGGATATGTACTAAGATGATAAACCTGTTTGTAGTTGTGAACATTAATTAATTTATTTCTCTGTTCTAGAGTCTCATGTAAACCATATATGCCAAGTATTGCAGAGGCTACATGACAAGGGTGAGAAATGTAGCTTCCATCAATCCATCATCTCGTTCTTGGCCCATGTCCTTGCTGCTGGTCATATTAGCATGAAGCAAAATAAGACCCGAGCTGTTAAGAGACAGGCTCACTCCTACCATAGTCAAAGATCTTTAGCATTTTCTAGGCTTTGTCAATTATTATTGCAGATTCATTAGACCACTTAGCCAAATGGCCGCCCCTTAATTGCTTTACTCAAGCAACCAAAAAGAAATGTACCATTTTTCAATCTCCTCAAATTTCAGAAGCATTTTCTAAACTCAAAGACTTGCTAACCTAAGCACTGGTCAGTTTGAGCAACTGAACCAGGAAATGGGTCTGTTTTTCTGGACCAATTGCTCCACTAATGAACTTGACTGGGCCAAATACTTACTGTGGGCTAAGTATGCCCAGAACTTGCTACCACATTCATTGCTTCCCATTAACCCTTTTTCAGCCCTTGTTCTTTTCATGGGTGGAGGAGTCCACTGATATTCCAGCAGCAGACAACTGGTTTTGGCAATGTGGTCAGGTCTGGGAGGAAGGCGCATGTTCATCTCCAATGTATGGTATGCCAGCAGAAGCTCCAAGTTGATCATCATCACCATCTTGCCCCTTAGTTCCAATAAGGTGATCGGGTGTGGTTGTCTACTCGAGATCTATGGCTCCGCTTCCCCTCTAAGAAACTTGCTCCCAAATATATTGGACCATAAAGAGGAAATAGCTTATGCAGTGAGTGACCTCCTTGACACTTGCCACTGCGGTGGCTGTTTGTAGAACATGGTGGATGGTCCTGAAGAACAAATGTGGGTAATGGCTGCAGATATTCTAGACCCATCTTTGACCCTGCAGTGCTCACTCTGACTACCCTGCTCCTAGAACATGGGACCATCCTTATAGTCCGAGCCATGAGTCTTTAGGAGCCACCCGTGGAGATGGGGTACTGTCAGATGCCATCAGAACATGAACCCCAGACCCTGCCTTTCCTCCCCACTATGACTCTTAGTGCCTAGATCTAAATCACCTGAATTTTAATTACATGACCCTAAAAATACATAAATACTTCAGACTTCTGCATTCAGATTTGCAACATATTGCCGTGTATCTTGTTATTTGACTTACCTGATTTATAGTACCCTGTCTGTATTTCTTGACTTTGAGTTCTGTTTTCTTTGCCTATTTGGATTTGCATTTCTGGATTATTTGGACCACACTCCCAGTTCTTTGATATGACAGTTAGGAATGGAACTGCCTTTTGGTTTTGGAACTTCACCAGTATCTGTTTTTTGTAATCTGCTGCATTACGGAATAAATCTTGTTGCCTGATTGACTCCACATGTGGGTCTATCTTACTCTGAACCTGATAATGAGAGTTATGAGAATAATGAATAAAAATGACTAATGAATACACAATAATGAACAATGAAGTGCAGTATAAATGAATCAAATATAATAATATGTCTTGTAATGTAAAAAGGGTAATAAAACGGACTGTAAAACACTAAGGTCCTCATCTGAATGCATTTCAGCTGTATGTTCTGACATATTTAATCAAATGCACATTTTATTTTCAGTCTTCAGTCATGATCAAACTACATAAATTGTAAGAGTAACTATCTTTTCATGTTTCTATTGTAATAAATGTCACAAAGAAATAAAGAGCGTTTTTGTTTAATTACCTTGTGTTTCAGATTTCCACCAGATTAGTCTTAATGACCCTTATTAAATCAGTCTGGGCAACCAGTCCAAAGCGTTTGTCATAGGAAGCTTTGTTTTAATGGCCCTTCTATATCTGCCAAAAAGGAAAGTATAACCAAATAAAACAGGGTCAACATTTGGTAGTGATAAATCTATCAAAACATAGAAGACAAACAACTGAACTGGAGCATGAACACATCACAAGTAAATAATAATGATCAGAATCGAGTCCTGCATAACTGAAAGGATTGGAAATCAATGCAACAGTTCATCCACTGTGCACTAACATGTCATCCATGCTAGAGAATAAGCTGAAAAAGGTTTGTAGTAACACTTCCTGTTGTGACATTATCTGTCTATTCGCCATGTGTCATTTTCCTTGTAATGACAGAGTGCCATTTTCAAGCATCTCTAACATTATGACAAGTGTGCAGCTATTGTATTAAGTGCTGTAGGACACAGGAACCATCCAACCAGAAAAGTGTCTACTTTGGCAATGAGCATGAACAGTCAAAGTATGTTGTGAGAGGTGTCATTTCAGTGTTTTTTATGGAGATGCAGTCACAAATCAAAGCAGAAAGTGATAGGCTGTAGCTTTTTTGACATCAGCATATTTAATGTCGAACCAAAACATTTGTCACGCAATCATTAAAAGTCATAAAAAATGATTGAGCAGATCTGATGACGTACATTTGACAACAATAGCTGGAATACGCCGTGCCGCACTCTGGTTCAAACAAGCCAATTACTTTTATCGAGGACCTCGTTATATTTTAAATCAATTTGCTATGGCCTCATTTACATCTGGATATTTCAGGTGACTCTAAGTTGTAACCTGATAAGATTTTAACCACATGCAAATATATAAGTTTTTTTTTTTTGATAAGATTTTTCTCCAGACAGCCACCCCAGAGTTTTCCACAGACCCATAACAAGAAGATCAGGATCACCTGTGGGGGTTTATACAGTACCTAAGAGACACTCTCTGAGTGCAAAGTATACTAAACCCTGCCTAGTTACAGAGGCTTTCCCTGTTTGTATTGCTTTCCCGTGGTTCTCAGGCCCATTTCTGGATTTTTGGATTAGTCTTTTGGGTGGTGGTGGCCTAGTGGGTAGGATACTTGCCTCTGGACCAAGAGGTCATGGGTTTGAATCCTATCCTACCACCACTGGGTTCCTGAGCAAGACCCTTAACCCCAAGTTGCTCCAGGGAGACTGCCCCCTGCAGGTAGGGAATGGAAGTCGCTCTGGAGAAAAAAGCGTCTGCTAAAATGCCTTAAATGTAAATGCCTTGTGGACTTGCTTTTTATTGGATTTACTGGTTTGAACTGTATCTTGGATTTAATCTACTCAGGGTACTCTGCATTTGGGTCCATATCAGAATATTATTACAGTAGGGTATGAGTTAACTAGTTTGCAGTAGCCAGTTGTATTTTCCTGTTATATTCAAAACAAAATTACAACTTTACACAGCAGTTCTCATGTCTTTACACCAGCAGTCAGAGGTTCCAAGGGTTTCTACCCCATATGCATTAATGCAGTGGGGGGTACCATCACAGTACTGGGAAGGGTTTCGATAATTAAATTTGAGAGATGGATGCATTTACACTGGTATAACTTCTGGCGAAAATGAACGACTCCTTAGGTGGTCTGAGCAATCAGATTCATGGTGCACTTACTTCATTAGTTGTTGACAACAACTGACAAAAAGCTCTAACAAAGTTTTTGAGATTTGATTCAAATCGGATGCAGTTTGGATGGTAATTTTATTATCCAATGATCGCGAGTTTGTGATGCTACATTTGTGGCCCGGAGTCCTAGAGAGCGCAATAGCTCGTCTGCAATTATGTGACTATTGTGCATGAAATTTAGGTGGAGGGCAGGAAATGAAGAATCTATATACAGTATGAGTTAGAAATGAAGGAACATGAGCACATGGAAGGGTGGGATGAACATGCATGCAGCAAATATTGAAACACATATTGGGTGTGATCAATATAATATGAAGAAAAGTGATTTTTCCCATAACTTCATCAGTTTGACTAGTGTGGACATTACAAATCCAGCAGCTAGCCAGGTGAACGTGGGCTACTATTTCATGTGCAGCTGTGTCCAAAGTACTTTGGAAGCAAAGTAAAATTTGCCAGGTGAGTAAATTTGCTTGAAAATTATTGTCTTCTTGTATTCCTATTGTCTATATTGTCTTCTTATATTCCTACTTAACCCTCAGTATGTGCATAGATGCACCACTGGCATCGGACCACTAGCAACCTGTACTTACTATTTTATACCTACTGTATCAAGCATTCCCAGAGGGTTGGGAAAATGAATAAATAAATAAACAAACAAACACAAAAACACTAAGAAAAAATACCAACCAGGGCGGAGATGTTGCCAGAAACGAAGCCAGCCTCATCTGAGATAGTACCAGATTAGACATTGCATTTTTCTTCATTTGAAGTTAGTTCTACACTCAGTCTGTATTTTGGGTCAGTTTTAGCTAGCTGTGCAGATCCGAGCTAACAGGTGGAACTGTACACGGCCAAAACATATATATATTACTTATATATATATATATATCACTTCATATTTAATTTTATACAGCTTTCTCAATTTTAGAATCTGTAGTAGATTACTAGCGTCGTAACATATTTGCTTCATTTTTGTACTATATATAGATCAAATAAAATTTCATATGATACATGCAGATGTTCTTGAAGCACTAAGGATACATATCTGAAAGTTTTATTATTATTATTATTATTATTATTATTATTATTATTAATAAGTAATTAATGACTAATTCCTTCATTCATTCATTTTCTGTAACCGCTTATTTCTTACTAAGGTCATGGGTACCCAGAGCCT
>JBBJLS010000016.1:6328003-6338493 GCA_037577275.1 Bryconaethiops microstoma
TATATGTGTGTGTGTATGTGTATGTATAGTATATACCTGACAAATTACAAGTGTGGGATACTTGAACACAGTAATTGGATGGAAAACTCTAATTTACTTTGTGCACTGCAGCACAGAGGACCACCTCAAAGCCTGAAATCAGTGTAGTGCTGTGAGTAGGATGTGGAGCGTGACAAGGGGTGGTTTAATCAATTCAAAGGCCTCTAATCTTAGCATCACCAGTGGGACAGACAGACAAACAAAGCAAGGCCTGAGGCAAATACAGTGGAACACCAAAAAGTTTGGCCTTTTTCTCTCGTCTGCCCTCATCAGAAGCAGATATTCTGGATGCTGCCTTACATAACTGTATAAATCAAGTGTTAGCCAGATGGTCCCACCCTTTGGTTTAATCAGTAACACAAGTTTTATGCAGCATAAAGCAAGAGTTTAATGAGTGCTGTATTGCATTTCCCAGAAGTAGAGTGTATTTGGAAAATTGAAACAAAATGTAAGAAATGCATTTGTAAATTCAGTTAATTCATGTATACGTACTTGTACAGTGTATCATCCAGATGTTAATTACTGTGACTTAATCAATTAAAAGTGCTTCTGAGCTGTCTGCGAAAGGTGTAATCAATCAGTTCACACAGTTCCTGTGTGCAACCTAGTCTTAGGGATTTCCATTATCTTCAGACAACCAATATTCCAATATTCCCTCAAACCATAAAGATGACAAAAGGGTTCCTTGGAGCAATTCTGTAAGATCCGCTTCTGCCTTCCGAAAACCCCTTTAATCAAGTGGTTTCAGCAGATTTTTTGAAAGACTCATCCACTAAAAGGTTCTATAGAGAGCCAAAAGAGGTGCCCCCAATCATCTTAATTTAGGAGGACAAATGAGACAAAGGAGGCAATAAAACAAAACACACATGGTGACAAGACTAACAGCAATGTCTGGCTGCAACCTGCAGAAAACCAAGGAAAGGGGAGCTTACATGGTTCAGAATGGGAGGAAGTCTGTCCCTGTCTCTCTCTTCGAGCGGATAGTTATTTTCGCTCATTTTCAGACGCATGTCCTCCTCGGTGAAGAGCACTTCTTCTTCCAAACGCGATCACATGGCTCGGCTGGTGGAGGAAAAAGTCCGTGTGGATGTGAAAGTACGGCAGAAAGGCTGCTCTTTGGGAACTTTCCCCTCCAGAAGGAGCCGCGGTACAGTCAGCAGATGGAGCTTCAGGATTAGAAAGTGAGCTTTTGGACTTTCCAGAAGAAAGCTCAGTAAAACTACGTCGTCTTCGCTTCCAGCCACCAAAACCAGCTCCGGGAACGGAGAGAACCAGTAAACAGAGTGTACGCGGAGCTGCCACTCACTTCATTGGCTCATGGCAGCGCCGCCGTGTGCGCGCGCGTGTGTGTGTGTGTGGGTGTGTGTGTGTGTGTGAAAGAGAGAGAGAGAGAGATGCAGTTATACGCTGCCGCCATGTTGGTGAGGAGGATGGGGCTGCTAAGACTGCGTAAGAGTGGATGAGTTTGTGCTGGCTTGTGTGTGTGTGTGTGTGTGTGTGCGTGCGTGTGTGTGTGTGTGTGTGTTGTGTGTGTGTGTGTTCTGCTGCACACCTCTGATAAGCATTGCTGGATGATTTGGAATTGCATGGCTTTGGCTGCAGTGTGGTTTTGAATAAGCTCCATCCTGATCCAGGTTTTCGTTAAATATCCTATTAATAATGGAATTCCCATTAAACAAAGATTTTTTACTCATGTAGAACTTCTCTAACATGCCCAGGAAGCCTAGGAAAAAATTATGTAATTGATATTAATATAAATAAGTAGAAATCATATGAATAGTAGAAGTGTTATACAAAATAAACATATATTATAAAATAATATCTGTTTGATTTTCTAAATTAGCAAATGATGGTATGTCTTAATATGAAGTAATACTGGTATGTATTTTTATAATTATGTTTTTTTTAAATAAATTAAACAAAGGAAAGTTGAGGCGAGTGGAGACTGTTATAACAGTATAATAATGTCCATTGTATTCGAATGGGACAACACAGGTGTGATGGCCAGGTGTCCACATACATTTGGCCATACAGTATCATGCGTATATAAAAATTCAACATTCATAAGTCATTCAGAGTGGGTTTGGTGTGAAATGGTTAATTCTAGAGAAACTTACAAAAGAATATATCTTCACACTGGTGCTGACAGGAACCAGGGATCGTGACATATGATCTTTTTATTTACTATCCAAGATGTTTAGTGACGCTACATGTTTTACAATGGTAAAAAAAAAAACAACAAAGTGGTATGGGAAAAAAAATGAAATGTTTTATATGAAAAAATAAGTTGTCATACAAACTTAAAACCTCAAAAGTGTTATAATGTCTCAGAAATGAAACAATGCATTCAATTTCATGACCATTTCTTTTAATAATTTTGTGATGGCACATTTAGAGGCATTAAACATATCGGAGTATTAAAATTGGACGTTTGGCTCCTATCACCGCCCTTCTAAACAATTTTGACTCTGGAAATATCTATATTTATATTAACACATCAGACCGCTCTATTTGCATTTTAACAGTGTATGTTGATATTTTTTTATCAGCTGAGTGTTTGAGTGCATATGTAAGAATAATATCATCACCGGAACTGCATTCTCCCACACAGCACAAAAGGAAGTGGTGGGAAAAAATTGTGATCAGTAATATTGTGTTATTTCAGTGTCTTTTCTGTTATTTAATGGCTCAATTTGTACATTAAGCATTAAGGACTGTTTTAGATAAAGGATAGGTGACCTTGCAGAGAAACAGTGGCGTTGCACAGGCCTATAGACTGAGAGGCAAAGGAATAAATGAGGGTGGCTCATAGGAAAATCCAAATTAGAAGGAGGAGCCAAAAACATGGATGAACAAGAGAAACAGGCAAGTGTAATTAAGGTGCACAAAGGAAGTAAACGAGATGCTTTGGTTTACTGAAACAAATGATCAGAGAGGTGTTTTTATACCTGTGGTTCCTTTCATGTGCATCTGTTAAGAAAATCTATTTATACTTTTACATTATAACAATGTAGAAAGGTGTTTTATTTATGATATAACAATAATTCTCAGCCAGTGATAGGATCACTTTATTTTTGTGATCCCATTACAGTTTGTGAAGTCTTTAGGATCAACTGGTACAGACGGTGACCTAATATTTTGTCATTAAGTACAGTTGAAGAAGCTTAAACTGTAAAATTGAATAAATGTTTAAATAAAGTTTCAAATGAGCAGTATTCACCTGATGCATGTCAAAAGGGGCCGTCATCTAAAAAGGGGCCGTCATTCTCAAACACTCTAAAAAACACTCGACAATTGCACAGCTAAAAACATCACACAGTGTGAGTGTGTGTAATTGCAGGATTGCTACAAGGTGGAGTTTGATTCATTCTGTTATTCCATCTGATCCAGCATTTTCTGCTGATATTGGACCGATACTGATCCTTTTACTAGATTGGGGCCAATTCTGTTCTCAGCGAATGACAATGGTGTCAAGTGCTCTGTCCTCTACAGCTGGTACACAACTCAGCCACCAGGTGGAGAGAAAGACCATAGTTAGATTTGTTCCACCCAAAACTCAAACCAGTGGAGGGCAGGCCTCTCTAGGAACATGATTAACCCTTTGAACTCTGGGCCATTTTTGAGCATTTTGCATTTTGTATTTATTGGGCTATAACATTTTAATTCCATAAGCTAGCCATTCATTCCTTATGCTGTTTTTGTTTTTCAGAAGACCCTTGGCTACTTATTTATGTAATTATTTGATGTGAAACTAACAAGTAAAATCTTGATATTATCATTTTTATAAGCAAATTCTAGTTTTCACCTAATGGAATTTTACTTTTTTCCATTTATTTCTACAATACAATGTTTTTCAGTAGAGATTAAACTTTAGAACTGTGTGGGGTAAAGGTCCATAGCCATTGTTATATATATATATTTTTTTTTCATACTGGGACATTCTACGGCTCATTACAGTATAAAAATATGTGCTTATTTCCAGACGGAATTTGAATTTGACCTTCCTTGGTATCATTATCACGGCTGAAGAAGTTAACAGTCTGCACCAGAGATGCTCCTGATCTCTAGAATGCAGTCGAACACTTTCCCCAACAGTTACAAACATACGACGCACAGAATGAAAATAAATATATATTTATTATATAGAGAGACAGTGGGAAAAATTACGATGAATTATGATACATTTGTTACACTGAATCCAACGACGAGTGTGTGGACCATCGCAGAAGTGAACGCATGCTTTATTTGCATCTAAAGTAAATAATATGGATGTTTTATGGAGTTTCATCCGTGTGTGTGTTTTTTTTTTTTATTTACTCTCTTTTGCGCACACGATTACTCTGGAATAATTTATTGCACAAACACAGGACTCGGACGATGGTATAGGGGAAGTCTTCTCTATTTCAGTGATGTGTGTATCATGCATGTGTGTTACTCCTGTCGCGAGTTGTGAGTCTGAGACTAAAGGTTACAAAAATGAAGTTCATGGAGTTCAAAAGGTTAATGGCAGCTAAGTTACACGCCTTAACAAACCCTATCGATATTTACCGTTAAATTTACCGTTAAATTTACCAGGCCCAAAAAATCTTTTTTTTTTTTTCTCAAAAACTAAGCTTTAGAAAACATTGCCTCAACAGAAATCAACATTAGGGGTATAAATCTTCATCTTCACAACAGTTTGATTTGAATATGATTTTGAACATGTTGTGATTCAGATCAATTACATTAATTTATTTACGGGTCCATGTCATGGAAGAACAAAGAAACTAATTTTAAAAAGAGTTTAATATAAGCAAAGCATTCATCACAACAATTCATTGAACAGTTTATTTGGAACATATATGGATGCTAAGCTGGTAAAATGGCTTGTTTTGAATTTGTTGTTATTGTGGGGTCAAATAAATACACCTGTTCAGCCTAAAGCAGTGATGCAGTAGAATATAGGTACATAATATATACATGTGACTGGTGGAACCATGACTAATGGAACACCACCTTTGTTCCTTTTCATGTTTTAACATGACTAACTGTATCTTGGCAAGAAATTAGTGCTGAGCAACTTAAGCGTTATCGCTGTAATGCATTATTTACATAACGGCAATTATTAATGCGGGGGGGGCGGGGGTTCTCTAATATAATGGTTCTGTCCCCTGTGCTCTGAACTCTGAGGGAACTTGTTTTTCTATAATAAACTAGATAAAACCTGAACGCCCTGCAGGGGAAAATAGCTTTGGTTTAATATTTGACTTGATTACATTAATGTTTAAGTTGAGATTTACAGAAATATTTGCACTGTAACTGTGTAACTGTGTTTAAAGGGACACTGCTGTTAAAAAAGCTCCTTATTAGTTTAATGTGTTTTCAAATCAAATTTTATTCCAGTTTTGTTCATGTAGCAGTACTTTAAAAATAAAAGTGCGCAACACACTACTTTTGAATTCATTGTTGGATTTTGTGTAACAATGCGATTATTCACAATTAATCGCAGAACATCACGCGATCGGTCGCGATTTTAAAAAATCTATAATTAGTTAGAATAACATTGTAACAATTGTAACTGATTCGGTTGCATGAGTAATTCCGGACTGGCGCATGATGATGCAGTAATGAATTTGTACTACACGCCTTGATTCAAAGGGCCTGCATATTCAGATCTGCGGGACTGTGGTGTGGAGGAAGAGAACCGAACAGCCGAACCGGGAAAGGCATCTGCTGATCTGAGAGTAATCTCTAATCCACCGCCTTGGGCAGAGTCTGACTTTGCTCTTCTCTCGCACTTAACTCCACACGCGAGATGCAAGAGCTCCCATCGACAGGCTTCTGAGTACAAACTCTCAAAGTGAAATACCGAAGTATTCAGTACCCAGAATGGATTTTCAGCATTCGCTGGAGATTTGCAATCCTTGTAAATACAGTAAGAACATCATAAACATCCACTATAAAGTGTACGCTAACAACCAAATGTCATCCAGAATTTATGCGCCGTTGGAATTTTTTTTCTTCACCTCTCTAGCAGTTTGCCAAATTACAAAGTCTTTTTTATGGCTGTGTATTTATTGTCTATGACAGGGTGTGCTGGTAAAGTATTCAAATGAGATGCATGTTTTTCTTTTGCTTTTTTTTTTTCCTCCCTGTGAGTCTGCGAATGGGCCAGTGCAGAGGCGCAGGGGCTGCGCTGAAAGGGATTCTGGGAGACTCATGCATATTCAAATTCACTGCCGGACACAGACGCCCTAAATAGGCGCAAAGCATGCAGGACTCAGGGCCTGATATATGCATGCCCGTGTGTGTTTTGCTTGTATTTTCTTGCGCCTCTGGCACATGCTGTGCGTTCGGTTCTTGCAGGCACGGTTCTCCCGGTGGCTCCGGGCGGCCCGTGCCCCTGTCTCGCCGGCGGCGGGGCAGATGCATGGAAAGGGAAGCAGCGCATGAAATCTGAGTCGCTGATTAAACAGCTCTGGCCTGGAGAAAGACTCGAGAGAGCGCTCATGCACAAACTCTACCTGAACTGCCATGAAATAGGTCTCATGTCCCTACACTGCTGGGTCACTGGGCTCAGACTGAGTGTGTGATATCTGCTTCTGTGCCACATCTAGTGCTCCTCTTCTCTGGAGAAGGAATAAGATGAGATAAACCTTTATTAGTCCCAGAAAGTGGACGGAACGAAGGTAAGAGCAGCAAAAATTCAACATAATAGAATAAAAACTATACCAACAGTAGAGTATAACAAGTACACTATACAATCTAGAAATATAAATATGGATGTGTATTGAAAAATATTTATATATATATGTGTGTGTGTGTGTGTGTGTGTGTGTGTGTGTGTGTGTGTGAGATTGTGTACGTGAACTTAGATAAGTATGTGTATGTATGTACACATTGAGTATATGTATATATGTAAGAATACTATGGAAATCTATATATATATATATATATACACAGGTACGCTTGATGTGATTGTTGCTGTAATACTTTGAGTCTGTTTATGATTTGAGTCCACCAGAATAAGCCAATCTTTAAAGCTTTTTCAGCCGATTGACTTTCAAAACAACAGCACTATGAAAAAGACTCATTGCAGCAAGAGTGTTAAGCTGATTTCAGAAATAAGCCGGCGCCTGTGGCACACCTACACTCCTGCACAATACGTTCTGTTCTTTGTTTCAGTAGTGGATGATTTAATGTAACATGCAAATATCTTTATTCTATTCACAAACTGGATGTAGAAGACATTCCGGACTATAAAAAGTATGTTTTTTTTTATGCTTTTCCTAGGTAGAAAGTGGTAGCAAACCATGTGCACGAAGCATCAAAAACAAACAGATCCAAAGCAATTTATTTTTCCCAAAGCAAGTGTACGATATGAGCTGAAGGAGCAGGTTCATTCCTGTATAGAAACTGTACATGTGTTTGTGTTCAAGTTTATTTATATAGCACATTATCATACACAAAAGGTGATTCAAATTCGCTTAGCAGAAAAAGAATGACAAATTGAATAAAATAAAATGAAAGAAAATTACAGTAGAAGTGAAAGAAGTAGAACTGACAGCAGAAGTGCTGATATTTAAAGAAGGCGGAGGAGAATAGTGCCGTTTTCAGTAGCTTTTTAAAGCTCCAGTCGGTGCAGATCTGACACTGACGGGCAGTTTGTTCCTCATGTATGTTTTTTCTTCATGTATGAAAATGTGCATTCATTTAGAACTACTTCTATGCAGAAAGTGGTCAAAAAGTGTAAGTCCAGGAACCCCTGAGTGGTGGAACCATCTAAGCCCTATCGTGTGAAGTACAGCCAGTTCAGTCCAATGTAAACTATAGCACAGGAAACCATGGCCAGGACTCCAACAGTGGTCTTGCTCTTTCTGAGTGGGTCGATGGTTGCGTCTCTAGATGGTTGCACCACCCAAGAACCATGGAAGGCAACTCTAAAGACGTCAGCAGTGACTGATCTAATGTGAACGTGTTACAATGCGTGTTACTAGTTGTCTTGTCAGCAGTTTGCTCTTATTAAAGCGTCTAACAATCGTTAGTTACAGTCGTGGTTCTCAAAGTTTTTCCCTCGTTCCCCACTTGGTAGGAAGAAATAATTTCATGCCCCACCTGAACAACACCTGCAACTTTACTTTATCTAGATTTACATCAAATTCATAAAAAATTTATTCCGTAACTTTTCTTGTGCAAAAAAAACTACTTTCACCTCAAACAACTTTCTTTGACATTTGTCACTAAATTGCTTTGTTCATTTGCGCTTAAAAATGACAAATTAAGCAAAATTTGCACTTTGCCAGAAACGCAAAAATAAAGTTCAGTCTGTAAGTGTCTTCTTCATTTATTGGGTCCCATACTGTGAGCTGCCAGTTTTCAAACATAAAATCTCCCAAGATCTGCTCCGTCATATTTCCTTTAGTCTTGTTTTTTTGCCGGTTTTTGGCACTTGCCTCATTTCTCTCTGAAGCATCACTTGTTTTTCTTTTAGTACCTGTTACATGTCTGTCCATTCTTACACTCTAACACTCTGACAGCGTGAAAATCAATCCAATGTTAAACATTAGTTCTGTATGACTTTCCCCAGGTCTCTGGCGCCCCACACTTTAAGAATCACTGAGTAACAGGGACAGTAGAGACTTGAGGGTTAAGGGTCTTCCTAAAGGACACAATGGTAGAAAGTGATGGGGTTCGAACCTGTGACTTTATGGTCATCGGGTTCACATGTAAGTTTTACCTACCAGGCCAGTACTAACATGTACAATTCAAACATTTGAAATTTTATTTTATTTAATAGTTTAATTAATAGTTTAAAACTTTAATAGTTTTATTTCAATTAAAAGAATTTGACAATAATTACATTCAAAAATAGGTTGATATATTTAAAAAAATGCATTGCATTATTGCATGGTCAAATTTAATTATAGAAAATTGTATTTTTATGTGTTTCTGTTCAAATTTGCCATGTCTCAGTTAAATATCCTATCTGTTGTCTCTATAACATTTATCAGGTTTTATGTTGTCCAAACCAAGCACTACATTTAGCTAGCAGGGACTTTTTTTACATATAATTTTCCCATATAGCTACTTGGTTGTAAGGGTTTAATCACTGTATACAGCCAGTTGCTAATTTTTCTATTGGTTCTTACATACAAGCTTAAAACATTTTATTCACACACTTTGAGAAATCATTAGTGATGTTCATTTATGAAAACACAGATAAAAGACACCAGTTGAGAAGTAAAGTGTATTTGCTGTAGCATTTTAATGCAATTCTGTTCAAGTTTTCAGGTCAAGACCCAATCGCAGACTCAGTGAAGTAAAGCAAAATGTTTTAAGAGGAAATCCAAACCAGGCGGCAGTTACAAAAACAAAGTCCAAACTAGGTCAAAGCCAGAGGAACAAATCCAGATCATAGGGGGGAAAACAGGTCACGAAGAACAGAGTCGAAATACTGGAGAGAAAGACAGCAGACATTTCCACAAAACAGTCACAAAAAAACACAGACAGACAAAGACACTGGACATTGGACACAGCCAGGACAGTGAAAGAAAGAGACTAGAATAAAAATTAAGGCTTAAATCGCCAGAAGCACATGGTGATACTACAAATCAACACAAGCTCATGGTGATACTATACATCAACACAAGCACATAGTGATACTATACATCAACACAAGCACATGGTGATACAACAAATCAACACAAGCTCATGATGATACTATACATCAACACAAGCACATAGTGATACTATACATCACCACAAGCACATGGTGATACTATAAATCACCACAAGCACATCGTGATACTATACATCACCACAAGCTCATGGTGATACTATACATCACCACAAGCTCATGGTGATACTATACATCAACACAAGCACATGGTGATACTATACATCATCAGAAGCACATGGTGATACTATACATCAACACAAGCACATGGTGATACTATACATCAACACAAGCTCATGGTGATACTACACATCAACACAAGCACATGGTGATACTATACATCAACACAAGCTCATGGTGATACTATACATCATCAGAAGCACATGGTGATACTATACATCAACACAAGCTCATAGTGATACTATACATCATCAGAAGCACATGGTGATACTACACTTGAACAGAAGCTCCTGGCCTGACCATGCACAGAATGACCAGCAGGGTGGCCAGAAGTCCCAGTCCAGGCAGGTGTGCAGCAGTCTAGCAGATCTTACCCATTGGACCAGCTTACTAATGTGTACGTGAATTGTGCATTTTGAAGTAATATTATGTATAAAATCTGAATCTTAGCTGTCACATCTGGCTGAGAGTCCAAGAGAGCTCAATGTCAATATCGACATTTTCGACATTTAAAAACTCTGATAAAGGGCATAAAAAAATCCAGTCCAGTGTCTGTTAAATTCCTACACAAGCACCTCATTCTGCTTTATGAGGGACTGATTACTGATCACCTGAA
>JBBJLS010000016.1:6368080-6375939 GCA_037577275.1 Bryconaethiops microstoma
TTTCAAAATTCTTTATATATCCTTTTTTTCGTACCTCAGCACTGTCACTTTGCCCCCCCCCCGGCGCCCGTGTTTGGCGCCCTTATTGATTTCTAAGGCGAGTCTTCCCTGCTTCCCCTATGTCCCTGCGTGCCGAGTGAGAGGCGCTGCATTTTAATTTTGGGTTCGTGAATTAATCATTTCCCTGGATAGCAGAGCTCGGCTCGGCCCCTTCAGGAGAACACCTTATCACAGCAAATAGGATTCAGAGGGAGAGGTGTGGTGTAATCCATAGCTAATTGGATGAAATGGCTCCTCTCCCTCTCCCGTCCTCTCTCTTTCTCTCTGGCCGGCTTCTGTTCGCCTGTCTCCACAGGGACCAGGAAGCCACTGAAGAGGTTATTACTGTGTGTCTTAGGGGAGCTTTAATACCTTACCCTTTGTTCAGACATGCAAATAATCTAATTCAAGGTCTAGCTAATTAACAACCCTGTTCCAGCCTGGATAAAGAGGTACAATAATAAGGCCGGGACGGATTTTAGGAGAGAAAACACACCGCCTACACCTGTGCTAGAACAAAAAAAAAGCAATGAAACGCAGGATTTCAGGACGCACCCCGGGCTACGCACTAATACTTACTACAATTACGTAAAATAATAAGTATTATCAGGCAGGATTCATGGATCTCCGTTGTTCTAAAAAGAATTAAGCACCTAAGGACAATAACTGTGCATTCAGAGTGTAAAAAACATTCGCGCCATTTCTGGAACTCTGTATTTTTTCACCACATTTCTGGGCAACATCTAATGATTTTACATATCAATGCTATGACAGTTTACTTTACTTTCGGTTTTCTTTGCTATTACTTTTTCCAGTCATCAACTAGACCACTTAGGGCCTAGTCACAATAAATCGCAATAGTCTGTTGAGAAAAGTAAGATAAGATAAACCTTTTTTAGTCCCACAAGAGGGAAATTTACATTGTCATGGCAGAAAGTGGCCAGAACAAAGGGAAGAGCGGCGGAAATGTAAAAACAATAGAATATAGTAAGAACTACACCAACAATAAAGTATAAAATGTACACTGTACAATCTAGAAATATGAAATATGGATGTGTGTATTTAGATAAGTATATGTATGTATGTACGCATGTACAATGAGGACATGTATGTTTATATGTACAGAGTGGATATATGATGTATGTAGGATATATATAGTACAGGAACACAATGGAGTGACAGACATTGACGAAAACAGTAGTAATGCACCAGAAAAATTGCACATTATACATTTTCTGTTTTCTGTTTCAGGGTTCACAGGTTAATACAGTCTTAGAACGGTCATTTGCTCGTGTCTTGAAATTGCAAGGCAGAAAATCACCAGGACTCTGCAGCTTGAGGTGCCGGAAGTAAAACCCTCAGCACTCGTTTCTTCATGATGTCTTGCCAATTTCCCAGCCGTGCATAGAGTATGCATGAAATTGTAATTTACTACATCAATTTACATCTGCCAATACCCAGTGGCCTTGTCTTAAATACTCTTTGTTTCCGGTCTAAGGAGTGAGAAAAGTGTTTTTTTGTCCCAAATGCCCCAGCTGGAAATACACATTAGGCAGAGAGTACCGAAGCCATGTGTGTGAGTCGCACTCGATAAACATCAACGTGACTATTGACCTTTGAGGATCTGAAAAGTGGCCACTGCCATTACATTTAGTTAAGGCATAATGTGCAGAAAGTACAATGCTCGAATATACCAAATAATTGCTTTCTTTTTTTGTGATATATTAAATTATCCATGTAAACGGGCAGACTTTTCTCTTGATGCCGTAATACATGTTTGACATTTGGATCAAATAGTAAACAAAAGCGTTTTTTTTTTTTGGCTTGGATTTGCGACGCATGCTATGCGGGCGACAGTTTTGGAAAGAAATAAGTCTGAAGGTTGATTTTCCCCTTGATTGTGTCCCTTATATCTTTTGGTTTGAGAATCTGAATATTCAGTGGCTCAGATTAAGGCCTGCAGCACTCCATGCAAAACCACACATCTTAATCCAATTACCGTTTACAGAAAGTGCGCAATGCAGTACATTAAACAAAGGGCTGCTTTTCAGTTTGAATCACTCCTGGCCTTTGTGAAAACAATGGCAGTCTAAAACACAAACGATACGATCCTGTGTTACAAACGTTAAAAGCATTGGTTTCAGGTGTACGCAGATGTGAATGCATGCAGAGAGCGACCGGGAAAAGGAGAAGAAGCTATGAGCCAAAATCACAGAGTTTTAAAGGACTATGCATAATACGTTTACTGAGTCTTTTACCTAAAGCTTACATAAAGAGACTCACCAGCATTTCACTACATTACATACAGACCAAGCACAAAATTCCACAGACCTGAATCAAATCCACAACTAGAAAATGATCAAACATCTCACATCCGATCTGTTTCTTCAAAAGAAACGTTGAACCTCTGCAAAGTGAACTTCAGTGATGAGAGAAATCAACCAAGTACAATACAGGACTGTCACCATAAACTTCTACTGGAAACTGACTGCTAGATAATTACGTTAAGACTTACAGAGCAATCGACCAAATAAAAAAAAAACAAAAAAACAAATGGATGATAAATCATGTATCTTTGGAAAAAAGCCCTTAAAAACATGTCATTTAAACAAAGATAAAAACACGACTAAGCAAAAGTTACGATACTCCTGGTTGAATGACATGTTTTCATGTATCTAAGTCAATATATCCTCTATGTGGAAAATATGGAACGTATTTTTTCCTGCAAAATTAGTCACACAGACAGTAATCGAACGTTAGAGTGTGCAAAGGTGTGTGAATGCACACTTGTCTGGCATGTTTATGAAGTGTCTGTGTGTGTGTGTGTGTGTGTGTGTGTGTGTGTGTGTGCTGGAGGTGTAGAAAATCAGTACAGAATGAAAATTACAGACACAGAAGAGCATTAGACTGCCCCCCCCATTCATGAGCATGTTAAAAGACTTAACTGCACATTTGGCTTCAACCTGGAAAGCATTAAAATGTTCGTTAAAGTGGCGCTTCCAGCTCCGTTCCATATGAAACCGGCTGAGCCTCCGATGCTTTTTATACATCGAACAAGTTCTAGAGCCCGGCAGAGGATTCAGACCAGAGAACGAGAGGCGCAGTGTTCTGTCCTCCTTTTCCCCTTTCCTCCTATCAATCTCCCACTTCAGCCGCTCTGCTTTGCATTTTGCCTCAACAAAACTCATTACATACCAAGAGGGGATGAGGGCGCATGCACAAAGTCCTTAATGACGGTCCAACATAAAATATGGTATACTAAGTCTTAGGGTTTAATCACTCTTTTTAATAGCCTCATAGCTGCCCGAAAATAAAGTATTCATGAAGATTGAGGAAGATGATCCAATGAACTTCAATTTAATTGGTGCAAATTAAAACAATCCATCTTTCCGCAGCTGTCCATCTATCTGCCGGCTCCACTTCACCGCTCGTCCTGCACCTTGATTACAATTATCTTTTAATGGCAAAACTTGTCAGCCATTTTTCCTCAGTGTCTGATTTACACTGAACCGGCACAATACAGATTTACAGATATAACTCATGTTTTAGTGCTCGTTTCTGACCGCAATATCTCTCCGGCACCTCGCATCTTCGGAGTGCCGTCGCTCAGACCTTGACACGAAAAAACATCCTGACCACACTCCCACTGAAATTAGACTCATGCGTGGTTTCGCCCTGATCCCTGCAGAACGAGAGCCCGGCAACAGATGAGCAAACAAAGTGCACAGGCAGACCCCGTTTGCTGCAGTGTCCAATATTGCTTGTGGGCAATTAGAGAGAGGGATGACAGTTTGACTTTTAATTCGGGACGAAGCAATCTCTCTCTTTTCCCACTTACGACTCTCTCGGTCTCCCCCTGACACCGCTCTGAAGTGCTGAGATAGGAACTACAGTGAGCTCGGCTCTTTATTTTATCATAAAGTGGCAAACTGCCCAACGTACTATTTGCTATATACACGGCACTGTCACGTTTCCCGGAGTGAAATGTCTATTTGCGGCGAAGGCGAGATACGGAGATGGGAAAGAAATGCCGCTCTGGGAGCCGGAACACACTGGCGGAGTCTCCGATTCAGATTACTCTCGGCGCGAAGGACAGAAGAAGAGGGATACAAGTGGGCAGCTTGTGAGGGATCACGATAGAATGAGATGAGAAGATTTGAGGCTAAATAAAATAATAACCAGACATTAGGCATGAGCGGCTTCGACGAAGCGGATATCGAATGATCAGACGCCTCCTGGCACACTCCATAACTCTTATTTGTTTTGAATGGGAAGGTGTTATTGAACCGCGGAGTGATAACCTACCCTTGCAGCTCTCATCACACCTACCGTTGGAGATACTGATGCTTGTTTTACGATTAGATCCTGAGCATCATCTGCGCCAAAGCACCAACAGTAGGCCCATATTGCCTCAGCTCAGCGAGCAGCGATAAAAGGCATCAACCCAAACGGGAATGCAATGCGCGAGACCATGCGCATCGCTCAATGAGCCATGCATGGCCAATTATTGCTGCCTGCCGATGAGGAAACGCCGGACAAACTAGGGAACGTACGCTCTGGCGTCTCACTCAGAATACATGAGATTAATGCTTTTTTTTTATCTCTCTGTGTGAATCCGTAGGAATCTACAGAGAACGCCCAGGAAAAGGATGCAATTACTTTTAAGAGAAGGAGTTATGGGCCAAAATCACAGAGTTTTAAAGGACTATGCGTAATGAGTTTATTGAGTCTTACTGCCTAAAGCTTACATAAAGAGACTCACCAGCATTTCACTACATTTTATACATATATATATATATATATATATATATATATCCATCCACTCTGTACTTACAAACATGCATGTACTCAGTGTGTACATACAAACATATACTTATCTAAGTTTACATTAACATATATACATATGTATTTTCCTATACACACATCCATATTTATATTTCTAGATTGTTTGTATAATATATTTTTATACTGTACTGTTGGTATAGTTTTTATTCTATTGTTTTTAATATTTGCTGCTCTGACCTGTGTTCTGTCCACTTTCTGCCGTGACAATGCAAATTTCCCACTCGTGGGACTGATGAAGTTTTATCTTATCTTATCTTAAATGCAAAATCCGAAAGTGAGTCATATCAAATCATTTCCACAGCCCTGAGTGAAATCTACAGCTGGAAAATGATCAAACATCTCACATCTGATCTGTTTCTTCAAAAGAAGTGTTTAACCTCTGCAAAGTGAACTTAAATGATGAGAGAAATCAACCAAGTACAGTACAGGGCTGTTACCATAAACTTCTATAAGAAATGGACTAGATACTGGATAATTATGTTAAGATTAAAAGAGAAATCGACCAAATGAAAAAAAAAATAACTTAAATGGATGATAACAAACCATTCATCTTTGGAAAAAAAAGCCCTTAACAACATTTCATTAAATAAAACTTAAAAACACAACTAAGCAAAAGTTTGGATACTCGTGGTTGAATTACATGTTTCATAAAACTAAGTCAAAAACTGAATGTATTTTTCCTACAGAATTAGACACACAGACAGAAATCGAACATTAGATTGTGCAAAAGTGTGTTCCATGAAGAGAATGACAAAACAGGCTCAGTTTTTTAGTGATTTTAAGGATTTCAAGTATACATTTTTGTCCTATGACCAATTAATCATTGCTAATTCACCATTATGGCATATTTTATGTAATTTCTTTAAACTGAGAAATCGAGTTTAATCAACTAATTGTGACAGACCGCAGACGACACAGAATATTTGACATAATTATATGAAAGACACTCCTGTGACTTTGTCCATGTGTGGTAAAATGAAGGATAAAGGCGCTGGAAGTCTCCTTGGTCCTGCCCTGTGATTGGTTATGACCTGCACACACTGACCCGTCACCTTCCACTGTGCTGCCCTGATGATCTTTTTTTTTAAAGGCTGCACGGGGGACTACGGGGAAATGGCTCGGCCGTTTTCCGCTTCTGCCCCACAAACCGGGATGTTCTCTATCCATCAGTGGCCGAGCGCAGCGTGCTGACCTGTCATAAATTCCCCCTGCAGGAAAAGGTGACAGGGCCCGAGCCAATCTTCATGAAAAAAGTGGCTCCGGATCCCGGCCCCCTTTTCCTCTCTCCAGCCCCCTCCAGCAGCTGCTCGCCCTTTACCTTTTAGACTATTCACAGACGAGTCTCTTTCTCTTCCGGCGTCTCTCCCTTTCTCATCCTCCCCCGAGTGTCTCGGTGTCTCCCATCTCTCTCCTATTCTCTCACAACCCACTACACCCCCCCCCCACCCCTGCACACACTATTCTTCTATTTTTCTCTCCTCCTATATCTCTCCCTCTCTCTCTCTCTCTCTCCCTCTTTCTCTCCATGGGTAAGCAGGTAATCATGAGCTGTCACAGAAAGGTGACCCATTAATGTGATGGATACGGTGTGAAAAACAAATGGTGTGAAACGTGTGGATTGCTGTCCTTACTGCACCTTGGCCTTTTGTTCTGTCATATCAATATCCACACAGGGCCTCATTACACCGCCGCACTACACAATGAGTGCCGCGCCAGGGTCAGCAGCCCAACGCCACGCTCCCACTCACCGCCTGCCACCGGGGCCTGTACCGCAGGCTTCCTCCTCCTCTCCTCCTCCTCCTCCTCCTCTTCCTCCACTTCCCCTCAGGAACAACAGGTAAACAAGAACCTCCAAACCAACCAACCACCCCCCTCTGTTCAGCTGCCCTGTTTTGCTCTGTCGACCATTGTCTTATTTTTGGGGAGGAAGCACCGGGCATAGCCAGCCGGGGCCGTCTGGAGACAAAAGCACCAGAGTCTGTGATAAGCAGACGCAAAAGCTGGCATTTGTTAATGGTCTTCGCTCCTCTGTTTCCGGTTTTGTTGTCTTACTGAATTCTATTAAGCAGGAACAGAGGATGTTGGAGGCAGAGATACAGGGTTGGCATAGTGTTTATTGGAGTGAGGCAGAAGGGTGTGTGAGAGAGAGAGAGAGATAGAGAGAGAGAGAGAGAGAGAGAGAGAGAGAGAGAGAGAGAGAGAGGATGGGGAGCGAAGATGTCAATGGACATCATTAGCATACTTGGATCAGATTGCAATATTTTATCGATCCGGATTTAAAGTGACCAACACTTCAACATCACATAAGTCACCTGTCCTACATGCATCTACTGTATTATTCTACAGTATTGCTTATGGCAGAAATATACTTGATAGTGACATAAGAGAATGTTCCGTTATCCCACAACCGCAGCGGATCACATAGACGAGAGTCAACTGGACACCTTACGTCGACTCAGAAAGAATCAAAACGTTACAGTGTCCTCCAGGACCACGGTGCTGCACAAACGACAGAAACCGAAACAACACAAAACTGCGCGAGTGAGGACAGGGCAGGACTGCACACAGTGCAAAAAGCAAGAAAGTGTAAGACTTTAAAACAAACAATAAAATAGTGCAGGACAGGACAACATACAAAAAGCAGCAGCAGTACAAGTGTGAATGAAAAGGAGATGGCACTGTCTACTGTCTAAATGTGTTGTATTGTAATGTTGCACTGTCTAATGTTAATTGCCTGTAGTCTGTAGAGAAGCAAGTACAGTTCTGACCTTGATTTAGAAGTCTGATGGCTTGTATTTCTGAAAAAAGGAGGTGGGACAGATATGAGGGGCGATTATGTGGACTTTCAATCAGCACCTGCACTTTACTGTAACCCTGTTTACTGCCAGTACAGGCTCCCTAATGTCCAGTCACTGTTATAATTCTACTCACTGTGGTTTTCTAAGCTGCTGACTGTCCTGGTCAATAAGAATAAG
>JBBJLS010000016.1:6376039-6392673 GCA_037577275.1 Bryconaethiops microstoma
GTGTTTGTTAATGTGTGTATCTGATCTGGCAGTAACTGGTTTAAAGCAGGTGTTGATTTTAGTGTATCTTTACAGGTATGAAGAACAGACGTAGACGACTTAAGCACTGATGTACGTCACTCTGGATAAGAGCGTCTGCTAAATGTCGAAAACGTAAACGTAAACGTACACAAGATGCTCTCTATAGTCCCGTGGTGGAACATGATGAAAATTGTATGTGAGGTGAGCTCTCCTCAGTCTTCGCAGGAAGTAGTGATGCTTTCTTGGCTTCCTTGGCAGTGGAGCTGGTGTTCATGTCAAGTCATGTTGGTTTGTTGTCATTTCAGTCATATACACAGTACACAACGTTACTCCAGGACCAGCGTGCCACACAAGAACAAAAACAGAACAAAAAAAACAAAACAAAAGGAAAAACCAGCATTTAGCATAACCAGCAAAGGCAGCTACACTACAAGTCTCTCTATATATATTTATCTGAATATACAAATACCTAAAAATATAATTAAAGCCACACTACAATGCTGCATACAATACAGTAGAGTTATAATACAATATACTAAAGACTACAAAGAAAGAAGAAGAAGAAAGAAGACAGAGACAGACAGACAGACAGGAAGAGGAGCTGCTCCAGTCCGACCGCTGAACTCCCTGCAGGCCATTACACCTCCGAAGTGCCGGACTGGACCAAGCATTCATCAAAGGCCAGGGCTAATTTCATAGCAGGACCTGTGAGTCACACACTAACGGCTAATCACCAATTAAGGAATATTATAGATTAGAGAGTATTGATTTTGAGGGCTGGATGTAAGTGTCAGAGCTCCTGGGATGAAGAGGTGTGAGGTGTGTACTCCAGAATGGCACGAGAGAGATTTTATGATCCCAGAAAAGGCAACAAATGTATTCAAGAAAGCAGCGAATGTCTTTTACCAAACACACACACAGAGCCAGCGGCCTCTCCAGAGGTCTGAGGTCTGTGGAGGTGGCCTAGTGGACGCCTGAGCTGAACGGATGGAGACTCTATTAAGGCTGGTGCTTACAGGCCACAGACTAATCTAGCATGACAGTTCAGAGGCATCTTGTTATTTCTCCAGCTCGTGATGAATGGATGTCCAGGGTCCCACATGCTTTTATGTCAAACCCAACTTGAAACAGATTGTAAAGGAGTGGAGAGACCAGACTGAAGACCTGACATTCGTCCATTTCCCTCATTTACGGGAGCGTGCACCACTCGCACTCGCAAGGTGGTTATATCTCTCGTTACCCTAAATGGGATTTACACCCTTCACGTCACTCGATTGGTGCTGTTTGAGCGTAATTTTTCAGCCACTGTTGTCAGGTGGCTCAAACTTCACAGCATGCTGACAAAAACTCCATCCAGCTTCGTGAGAAGTCGAAATGCATACTTTTGATATTCTTTTATTTTAAACAGAAACGAACAAAACCCAAACTGGCATGTGAGCCAAACTCTAGGACTTTAGACAAAACCCTAAAGGAGACACGAGCAAATTAACGGGGAAAAGAACCGGGAAAGCCTAAACAAAACCAGGAGTAAGGACCGGGTTGACCGACCGCTGTGCTCAAAACAAAAACTCAATAAATACAGACGAAACAAAGACAAGGACCAATAACGAAACAGAATCACTAAACATAAACTCAAGACAGCTTTGAACATAAACACCCAATTACCTTTCAAAATAAAAGTCCCACAACCCAAAATACAAACTTAAACAAGTGTGGCCTCTAGCAGCCACCCGCTGTCACAGTGCCCAGACCTGACAGCTAATTGCATTTATTCCATTTTTATTTAATTTTATTGCATTTTATTTCATTTTCGTGACGTCCCGGTCAGCTGCCACTAGAGGCCGCTATTCTGTATTGTGTATGTCTTGGACTTTCATTTTGAAATGTTTGTTCATGGGTCTTATTTCTGGGTATTAGTCACGGCTGTGTTGTGTTTAGACTTAAGTGATTGGCCTTGGTTATTGGTTCTTGTCTTTCTCGAGTATGTATTTAAAGGGTTTTTGTTGATGTTTGTGTTGTCGGTCTACCGTTACACACATCTGTCTGTATGTATTAGATGTTTCTAGTGTTTGGCCCTCGGGCCTTTTTTGTTTGTGTTTTGTATTTGTTAATAAAAATCAGTGAAGACAAAGGAACTCCAGCACGACATGACAATTCTATTTAATTCATCATATTTTTATGGCACAAACACCAGATCACTTTCATAAACCATTTGCACTACTGATCTGTTATTATATCTGTTATAGTTTTGTTATTATGTTGCATTATTGTTATTGTATTTTTAATTCTCTACTGTCTTATTCCTCTTGTCATGCTCACGACAACAGAATTTCCCTCGTGATGAATAAAGTTCTTATCTTAAAATAAGAGTATTTAGTGAATAATTAATTTGACACGACAGTGATTTGTGTTTAAAAGTGTGTGAAGTGGTTGATGTTACAGCTGTTTGGTCCCAATGGTAAAATACCATCTTTTTGTTGATTTTTTGAACTAAATACACATCATCTACAGATTTCAGCACCTTGTGATGAACCACTATTGTGTTGAATTTAACAAATTACCGAACATTTCATGAGCTATTTTTGTAACGTGTTAAATTCAAATAAAAACTGAAAGTGTGCACTTAAAGAAGTTATAAAGAAGTTATAAAGGACAATCGAAAATCAACAAAGGGTTCAAACCAAATTCTTGCCTGTATTTTGATTTTAAAAAATGAACGAGTGAACTAAGTATCTTTTAAAATTAATAACACATTCTAAATGCACTATAGTTTCTTATTAAGTTTAATGAGATTTTTGACAAACATAAGAGAGACTCTCTCTCTCTCTCTCCCTCTCCCTCTCTCCTTATCTATCTCTCTCTCTCTCCTTCTCTCTCTCTCTCCCTCTCTCTCTCTTTCTCTCTCTCTCCCTCTCTCCTTATCTCTCTCTCTCTCTCTCTCTCTTTCTCTCTCTCTCTCTCCCTCTCTCTCTCTCCCTCTCTCCTTCTCTCTCTCTCTATCTCTCTCCCTCTCTCTTTATTTCTCTCATGTTTCCCCTCTGTCTCTCTCTCTTTCTCCCTCTCTCTTGCCATCTCCCTCAGTCTCTCTCTCTCTCTCTGTGTCTCTCCCTGTCTCTCTCGTCCCCTACTCTCTCCCTCTCTCTCTCTTTCTCTCTCTCTCCCTCTCTCCTTATCTCTCTCTCTCTCTCTCTCTTTCTCTCTCTCTCTCTCCCTCTCTCTCTCTCCCTCTCTCCTTCTCTCTCTCTCTCCCTCTCTCTGTCTGAGGTAGACCACTGAAGGGGAGGATGAAGATGAAAACACTTCCTCCTGTATTAACAGAGATCCTCAGAGTGTGTTTGTCCCTCAGCCCCTCTCACACTGACCACACGTCTCTGTATTGCACCTGTGTATGAGAATGTGTGAAAATTTCTACGCATGTGCGAGTGTGAAGGACATCGCAGCCGGTGGGGCTATCACAGACACAATCTCAGTCTCTCACACACACACACACACACACACACACACACACACACTAATAACTTTGGGAGCGGTCAGCACCCTGCGCTTTAATAACACTCGCTGTCAGCTCGCCGAGCGCGCCGCAAAATTGTCTCGTTGGAATTCTTTATGGTGTAGGGGCCAAGCAACTGGGCTGATGGGAATGGAATACAGCCGCGCTCAACCTATTCGCATCAGTGAGATGGTTCTCCAAGAGCGTGTTTTTATCTCTGGGGGGTCAAACAACACAGGCAAAAAGAAAAGACATTTACTCACTCCACCATGCAGCAATAAGCTTTTAAAATCAGGGCCTGTCCTCCGTCCAGACCCAGCCAAGCCTGAGCTTCTTCTGGAAAAATCTGCTTCTTCGGCGGTGAGGGAACTTCACAGCTGACAGGACACCTCTGTCCAACACGCACAGAGTCCAGGAGAGAGGTCAGGGCAACACTGGACTGCACACACAGACTTCAGCGCAGATGAGTGGGGAAATTCTTTTTAACATCACAAATAAGTCAAAGTCAAAGTGAACTTGATGGTCATCTCAACCATATCCAGCCTGCAGAGAGATGAAATGGTGAAGCTCAGGCTCCACAGTGTAAACACACAGAGCAACAGACATGAGACACTGCGAAACAAAACAAAACGGTGCAAAAAAGAAGTATAGAACAAGGTTAGGGTGAGAATGAACCTGTCCTGAGTGTGTGGACAGATCACTGTGCGCTGTATGTAAATATAACCAGTATAGCCAGTATATAACCTGTATAACAGTATAAAACTGAATGAGACGAGTGAAAATCGCAGCTGAAATAAGGAAATAAGGGCGAAGATCTGACATTTGAATCTTTTGTCTGTTTTTATGAGGTCTGATACCAAAAACGGGTCAAAAAAGGGATGAATCCTACCATCATACACTGGACATAGAAAAGAACCCCTGCTGTATTTTTGTTCTTCTTTGGATGGAGAACTGTATTGGCTTTCCGTTAATAAGGTGCGGTGTTTGGTGTTTTTTTTGCTCTCATTTGACCATGACACCTTTTTCCACTTGTCCTCAGAATTTTCAAGGTGTGTTTTTAAGTCTCTATTGAGATTTAATGTGGCCTTTCTTGAAGGGTATCTTTATTCTTGCAACCCTCCCATACAAGCCACACGCGTAGAGCACTTGTGAAGTTGTTGTCACACTCACAGTGAAAACTATTCGCCATAAATTCCTGTAACTACTTCGAAGTTGCCTTAGGTCTCCTGGTAGCCTCTCTGACCGGCTTCCTCCTTGTTCTTCCATCCAGTTTGGTCCCGGGACTACCAAACACCTTCCACTTCTTAATTATAGACGTTACTGTGCTCCTAGGGATTGATAAAGCCTTTGATTTATTCGTATCCATCTACTGACTTGTGTCTGTCCACAACTGAGAGCGTATGACAGGGTGTTGCTACCCATAGCATCGCGCTACCGAGCACTGGACTGCTCCGGGAACCGCTGTTTTTAAGCTAAACAGAATGATTACAGTTGATCACAGATGGATGCCGATTACCTTGCAGTGCAATGGAGAAGGTGATTAGTTACACCTGACTGAGTTTAGAAGATTTTTTTCAGGAGAGAGTGATCCTTATCCATCACTGTGATTGTTTTTTTTTTTTCTTCTAAATTTATGGCATCACATCTTTCACTTGAATGGTATAAGTTGCACTGAGTAAATACAGCTGTGAAATTGTCTTCGTTTCGTGCTGCAAAATGAAGGGGGTGATTCTTTTCCGTAGCCGCTGCATGTCTAAAACGCTACGTGAGCACCCTAAATTCATTTCACGGACAAACTCTGAACTCAGACCTACCCGAGCCATTCCAAGGAGCTCGGGTAGGTCTGAAGAAGCCTAAAGCTTTGAGACATTCTGTCAGCTTCACCTTTAGTTCTCTCTTCCTCATCTCTCCTTAAGCCAACATGCTGTTTAAAGAGGATCAGAGAGACGGTGTCTTTTTAAACACATGCAGTATAAAGAGAGATCACAGCTCTAAGCCTGTAGCATCAAGGCTAAATAAGCATGTGAGAGGTGTGTGTGTTTTGGAGGGTGGGGCGTACGTGAATGTGTGTGTGTCTGTGTGCGAGATGACAGGTTTGGGGCTCTGTTTGGAGATGCCGGGGTTATTAAAGCTCTCTACTGCTCATATGGCAACATTCCTGGTCATTGGCGGCCCCGGCGACTCCTGATTAACATAATCAGCCGGGCATTAGTTATTCATGCGCTGTGCAGAGGCACTCCGGGGGTCGCGGGCCCGCTCCGTCTAATACCATGTGTTAAATATTAAAGAAGAACATACAGAAGAGAGAGCATTAACATGGCTCTCGGCCCCGGGCCCGGCCCCGCTCGGCCTCTGGCTGCAGGCGTGGCCGTGTCGAGACCGTGAGAGACTCAGGAAGCTGCGGACACTCTGGCGAAGGCTTGTGCGGAGTGACCATCAACAAAGACACGCTAAAGAAAAGAAGCTCAACCGTCGAACTGAAACAGCTGTAAAACCTGCGCAGGCTTGACAAAACAGAAATAGCACAATTTTCAACATTTGTATACAATGTGCATGTCAATGCAGAGACACCACTCATTTCTACAGACCCTACAACAACAACAACAACAACAATAACAACAACAGCAACATTAACAATGATAATGACAATCCTACTACTACTATGATAATAAAAGCAACAACAACAACAAAACGACAAATACTAATACTGTTATGAATACTACCATTAATACTACTAATTATAATAATAATAATAACTGCAACAACAACAACAACGACAACATCAACAGACAATACTACTAATAATAATAACAATAGCAATAACAAAAGAAACAACAAAACAACAAATACTAATACTAATACGAATACTACTACTAATATTACTAAGTATAACAACAACAATGACAACATCAACATCAACAACAACAACAACAGACAATATTACTACTACTACCACTACTACTAATAATAATAATAACAGCTAAAACAACAAGCAATACTACTACTACTACTACTACTACTACTACTACTACTACTACTAATAATAATAATAATAATAATAATAATAAAAATAATAATAATAATAATAATAATAATAATAATAATAATAATAATAATAATAATAATGATGATGGCACAGCAACAGTAACTGAAACAACAAGAAAAATTACACATTAAAACACCACTGCCATCACCAATACTACAGCTACTACTACTACTACAGCTAATAGTAATAATAATAGTACTACTAATAATAATAATGTCTCTAATGTAGAATCTGGTTATTTGCTTATTTTACAATACATTCTATTTTATTTATTTATGTTTAAATAATTATAAGTAGTTCCTGATTAGTGGACATTTAATTAGTCCTGGTTATTATTTTTGTTAATCATAGAGATAAGACTTTACATGGAATGAAGCACAGAAAACAATGAGAGGGTATTTTGAATTAAATTCAGTTCAACACTGCTGCTCCCACAACTCCCAGACAGCTTATCACACTCAGTTCTCAATGTGAAATAAACAAAAACAACTGAACAAATAGTGATCGATGACACACGTGCGAACAAACTACTAGAGCAGAACTGTGCAACGAATACAACCTTAATTACAAAATACAGCAGCAGAGCAGCAATAAACAAGAGGAGCAGAGGTAGAGATCTGTTATCACCTGGATAACTCTTAGTGTGTGAAACCTTTTTTTACATTTTATACTCAAGTTTTACTGTTTGCTATGTGCTTTTCACCTGAAAGAAGTTATTGAAACAAAAACATGATGAGGATTATTAATTGCACAGATGCAGTGATGGAGTCATTTTTATCTAAAAATGATTTCACAAAAGAAATGAATCATTAAATTTATGTGAAACAGCACAAAACAGGTACAGGTTATTGTCCACCTTCATCCAAATGGAATGTTACAGTTATTCAGTTGTATATGAGTTATTGAGCAAAAGTATTCTACTTTTAATTCAGTTACATTTAAATATATAGTCGCTAATTAATTTCACACAGAATTAGAAGCCTATAGGATATGAATCATGAGGCTTCAATCATTGACAAATTATTTGGTGAAAATTCGTCTGGTGAAAGTTGATCAGGGTAAGGATCAGTATTAGACGTTAGGTTTTAGGTTGAGCTTAAGGTTAGAGTTAGGTTTAGATTTAAAGTTATATTTGATTGAATCTTTTGTATTCAACTTTAAGTTCACATTTAATAGGTATATATAAGGATGTTATTTGTTTATATATTTATTTATTGTTGGGATTTATTTTATTCTGTTTTATAGGTGCTCACTCACACCTTTCACTTTCCAGATTCATTGTTTTATTTTCTTCAGGAAGGAGCAGAACCCAACAAACAGACGCTGGATCTATGAAGAGGTTTCTTTGCAGTTCTGAAGGGGTTTTCTTTTGAACTCTTGCTTATGTCTGGCTAGGTCTCTTTCACTTTGACTTTACTCCTAAAAATAAAGAAACCGCTAAAGATTTTAAGAACTTTTCGAATCTACGGTTCTTTAGAAAAAGTTGTCCAAGCTTTTAAAAGTTCCTCAATATAATGTGGTTCTGTACAAATCTAAGATGTTTTTGAGCTGTATGTCCAAACCTAGAACCATCTAGGAATCTTTATTTTAGTGTAAGTTGCTATTTCATTCTAGTTTCAATGCTTTTATTTGAGAATGGGTTAGGCTGCTCTACACAGGTTACGCAATGAGAAACATGTCTATAGGAGCCAGTATGTTCTGAAAGATTTACTGTTTTTTCAACAGCATATTTATCTTCACTGATGCCACTGATATGGAGGGACCGTCAGGCACAGAGCATCTGAGCATCTATAGCCAGACTTAGGGGGAAAAACACCTCTGACAACACATTGCAGTGCTTATTGTTTAACCTAGACCTTGATGAAGAATTCCGCTTAATATTCCAAATTAAATGATTAAAATATAAAATAAGTCATTTATGGTGGGTTGATGAAATGTTTCATTCTAGAGAAATACGCTGATTCAGAATTGTTCACAATGCTGCTGTAGGGAACCATAAATTTGAGAGACTGTCCGAAGAGCTTAATGCTTCAGTGCCTAATGACTGAGACACTGTTTGTGATAGGTTGTGATAAGGTTGTTTTTTATATTTAATAGAACTCAGAAGGTTTGTGTAGGTGTACTCTAGTTCCATTTACCTCTATAATGCACAAATTCACAGCAAACTATTGCATTTTATAGCAATTACACAGAACGGTGGGAAGTGCAGGTGCTGAGGTTGCTGAGTACCCCCAAATTTCAGGACTGCAAAAACATTACTGGAAAGAATGAAACAAATGAATTTTATAATAACAGGAACATAGTAAAGACCTGTGTGTGCTTGTTTAAGGGTGGGATTTGTGTTTTCATTTTGTTTTGTATCAGTATTTTTCACTGTTTAACACAGTTTAATGTGTCACATGAGCAATGATTGGTTGCCAAAAGCTTATTTGCATGAAGCTCATCCAGAAGAGGAGTTAGCAGGATGTCCATCAGCTGTTTCATGTGTCAGTTATGTGTGTATTGTCATCCCTTGTCACGTTACACATAGCATGTTTTGACACGCTCTATTCGATGAAAAAAAATATTGGAAAAAAGGCTAAAAACGCTTAAAAACTTCTGTACCTTCTCACCTTCCTGACTTGCGTTGTTCAGATTTATGCTAGTAGTCCACGTTTGTCTGCTGATGATGACTAACAGCCTCGTAAATGATAAATTATAACCTGCTTAGCAGTGTCTGTTCAATCTTGCACTTTCCACACCTAATCTTTAGACACATTAACTCATAGAAGGAGTTCATATTTTCCACACCTTAAAATAATGGTGAAAACAAAACTATGAAACAACACATATGGAATAGTGCCATCACCACAAATGTTTGGAAATAAACTCAAACATATGCATCAAATTGAGTCTTATATTTAAAATGATATTTCAAGCTTATAAAGGGCCCATATAATACATTTTGTCTGTTTGAGTTTTGTATGTACCAAAAACAGCCCTAATTTACTTCTACATGACCTTTTTCAAACATTTCTTTCTTGCTTACAATTAATCAGGTTGTTGTTTTGGTGTCGCATCTCATTTAAAAAGCAGTCTAGACTGAAACACACTTAGCGGTGTCATTGCAAAGAGGCGGGACTGAACTTCTACAGCTCACATAGACAAAAGTGTAAAAGTGTTTTTCTGACATTACAAAAATAAGTGTAAAACAATTGACATGTATGGAAGTTTCTGGCTGGGGTGTCAGTGGGATGTTTTGACACTTTTACAGTGTTCATGTTGCTTTGAATTGAAAAAATGATTTTCCCTCAAATGGGTCCTTTTAGCCCAAGCCTATAGATAAGCATTTCTTTAAAAAATGTTCAGTCAGGTGTGTTTAAACCTTTGACTTTAAACCTTTGGTGGTGATGTGCATGTGGTGATGTGTGTGAGAGAGAGAATGTGTGATAATTCAACAGTGAGGCCAGAGTCACTGTGAGTGGGACAGAAGAGGGTGATGAAGAGGTAAGAATTTTTTCAGTGCTTTCAGGGGGTGATTAGCAGAAAGCCCTGTGTCCCCTCCCTCTCTCTGCTCTCTGTCAGGTCCTTGTCCGTGTTTGATCTATGCCCAGACGGGCGTGTTTGTGCTAGACCGAGCGGCTGCACTTTAAGTGTCTCTTGGCTCACACATGCACACACAAATAATACCTGCTCCAGGTGGCTTGGCATCCTAGTGCAGGCACACACACGCACGGACACACACACACACACACACACACACACACACAAACACAGGGAAAGATATACATGCATTCATTTTTTTTTTTCATTAAAAATAATTCAAAATAATAATTAACTTTCAGATTAAATTAGATTATCGAAAATATATTGAATTCTGTGAACACAAAGTGAATACAGTGATAAAGAATTTTATCATCATCATTAATTTAAATGATCTACATACATGACATTTTTGTGAAGTTCTCAGACTTGAAATCAAATTTTCACAACATGACAGATATTTCAATACTGGTGTGTCTAAGGTGTCTTCATTTCAAGTACAGTTGCAAGAGCTCTATTAATAATTAGAAACCTCCGAATCTGCATCTGCACAGTATGAGCACACTCTACCAGCAGCAAAATGTTACATGTTAAGATCCCATTTTGCACATGCTTACTTTCTTCAATACTGTTAAATATCAACTGAAATCGGAGTATGTGTGTGTGTGTGTATATATATATATGCTGTAATCAACACTCTCCTCTTGCAATGTGACCAGCTGGATGACAAAACACTATAAGAAGTACGTCAAAGGTAATTATTGGCATTTTGTTTGAGTGAACAAGAGATTTGTTTTCTTTAAATGATTCAAGTTCTGTAAACACTGCATCATTTCTCTTATTTTAATGTATTATCATTTCCTTTAAAATTATGCTTTAAAGATCAATATTTTTTATTTGGAAATTAGGAGAAATATTATCAGCTGTTCTTAAAAACTAAGGCAAAGCTGTTCAGTTCAATACTGAGAAACTGAACATTTTTGTCGTGGTGATATCAATACTTGTTGTGCCGTGGGATAATGTGGCATTCCACCATTCCATTGAAGTTGCAGAGTGGCTTGCCACACCCAAGGAGGTTTTCATTGTTTCTGCCACCATACTCACTCTTCCTAATCCCTATAGAGGAATTTTTCTCTGCGTGGAGATAAAAAGTTTATAATCATCATCCACATCACCAACTGTCCCCACCATGAACGCTGGGTGCCAAAAGCATTCTAGAAGATATTTCCATAGAGGCATCGCTAGAGAGAACATTAGATGTGACTTGTGACCAAATCCAGAGTACAGGATGGACAAACATGATGCAAGAAACATTACAAAAAAGTATATGTTGTATATTTGACTTGCCTTACTCATAAGCAATGAAAAGAAATACTGAAATTGTGTGTGCATGGGTGCGTGCGTGTGTGCGTATGTGCGTGTGCGTGTGTGGTATGTGTTCATACAATATGAAATTGTTAGTGAAAATGTGTTTTTGTTTCGTCTTGGTTGTAAAAAATAAAATCAGTTACAATCAGGATCAGCACTGTATTATTGGTTGTGTTGTCTGTTAGTGTTATTAGTTAAATCACATGTGTTGTAAGTTATACAACAAGATAAAATAAAAAGTACACTTTACAACTTTTACCATTTTTTACAATTAGTTGTAACGTGTACTTTTTATTTGATCTTGTAGTATAGCTTTTAATGTAGTGGTTTGCTGTTCTTCTGCTGTAACAATGCAAATTTCCCACTTGTGGGACTAATAAAGGTTGATCTCATCTTATCTTATAATGTGGTACTGCTGAAAGGTGTGCTAATGTATTGTTAAGTCAGTTGAGACACAGTTGAACTGGTTTGCTGGTTGTAGTGCATTTTGAATGTTAGATGCACTGTGTGACCATGCTGTGTTTTGAAAAAGTGGCTTCAGCATATATATGCATGTGTGTTTTGATGCCATTCTACGATTAATGAAATATTTATTTTACAGCGGTGGTACCTATCTTCAGTACATTTAGGAGCATAATTGTACCATATTTTGGTACAGTTCTATATTTTAAGTTGCACTGACTCCATATTCTCTGTTATCATTTCACATAGTTAAGAAAGTGAACAAATATGCTCCCAGGGAAAGTGAATATAGTGCTCCTTTACGACTCATTTAAGCTAAACAATTGGATCTTTACGGCTGTTTTGTACCTTTGAGGATACGTCTATACTGTTTATACCTTATGACTGAAATGTGTCTAAATAGAACCTTTTTCTGACAGTATAGATAGTATTTTTTTGTGAAAGTTTTAAGTAATATGTTAGCTGGTATTGTTTTTTGGGCATCTTGGGCATGGTGATCTTAGGTTTATGTGTAGCCATTCCACACTGTCCTGACGAGTCAGCCAAGTGTTGCACCATAAAGTAGCTGATATCATTTAGTGTCTGGATTCTTTGATTATAGCAAATATATACTATGGACATGCACACACTCATAGTCATTGCAGCCTTTGGGGTTGAGGGGGTGCTGGTGTCAGACATGTTTATATCTCATTCTGGGCCACAGGTTAATTAGCCTGTCCCCCTTCCCGTTTCCCTACTGCTAATAATAACAATGACGCCACCAATCAGGCACCAACTCAGCCACATCAATCCTAATAGGGCCTGCCCATGGAGATCACTGCTTCAGTGATCTGCCTGTACAGTTTCGATATTCATTCCAGGTCCAATAAAACTATAGAAGGAACCTTCCCCTCGCCTCCATGCACGCATGTTGTTGTGTTAGTGCCTATGCGGGCCAGGGTATTTTTAGCGCTCGCACTATTGGGTTTCATTAAGTCTGCTGCTGGGCCCCAGACAGCCTGCCCCTCCACAGCCCGTGCACTGCCAGAGGCCCAGAGTGGTTTCCTGCCTGTGTTGTGACGCAGGGTGGTGGGGCACACATGCTTGCGCACACACACACACACACACACACACACACACACATATACACACGCCTTGTAGAATGGGTCCTTTGTACTGGTGCTGCTGCACTGTACTGCCGAGTCTGGCTCCAGCGCTGACTCTGTTTTTCCCCTCCATACTCACACACACTCACAACCTCACACAACTGGCCCGTCTGCCTGCCCGCCTCTCTTTCCATCTGTTAGAGAGCAGGACAGTGAGGGGGAAGGGGGAAGCAAACAATGTGCCGATCCTTAGACCAGGGAGATCCACTGTTTACCTCCAAAAAAAGGACACCACAAGGAAGCCTATATTTTTGCATTTGGGGGGCAATATGGTGCATCAAGATCCAAAAGTGCAAAACAGGTAGCTGAACGTAGCTGGGTTTCAGTTCCAGTTATCAGTGAATCATATTAATTCATAGTTTTTGAACAGTATGTTTATCATTTCCTACAGTGGCTCAGTAGTAGTGATGATTGCATGGTGTCATGAGTCATAGGTTTTGTGACTACTATACTGTAACACTTCAAATGTAAAAAATATTTTTAAAAATGTGTTAAATAAAGAGACAAAAGGACAAAATGCTGTTTAAAGGCCCTTTGTTTTAGAGACCTCGCTTTGGTGGGAAATTCACTTAAGAAAAGACTGACTCACTTAAGTAATGGCAGCAACTTATGGCAGCATACACTTACATTTTCCTGTCTTCATGTTATTTCAAAGATTAGATTAATTTTGAAAACAGGCCTATGACATTTTCAGAGCATGTTAGCATCGGCCTACCTGTCATTTGGTTTAAAAAATGTTTAATCCTACTAGAAAAGGTGTGAAAATAGTAATTCTTTTTTCGTCCAAGGTCTGGAGTCTACCTGATGTATCTGTGTGCAGAGTGGCCACTGCCTGGGCTTGAAATGTGCTAGTACTTATGGGTACATGGTACCAGTACCTTGACTTTTTTGTGTAATGGAGCTTCTGTGTTCTTTGGAGTAGTGTGACTTTTATTACTATATGCTATCACTTCTCATGAGCTCTCATTAGTCTTATTTTACTGTTGCCATGTCAGATAACTGACTTGATTTTCCAAGCATAAAAACTGCTGAAGTAAATATCTGTTTACCTTTACTAAACTTCATTACCCAGGGGGCAAAGTTAGTCAGATCAGCTCACAGGCAGCTAGTGTTTCAGTTGTTCCTTTATTTCTTTCCTATTTTGCCATTGGAAATATTATTAAAATATAAACTCCAGACCAAAAGGTTGCACATTAATGTCTCTTAATGGAATAATTATAAGTGGGGATATCTAGCTGCAGCTGTTAGTAGTCCAGTAGTCTGTAAACCTTTGATTATATCCATAACTGTTGATTGTTTTCGGTTTACTGTTTGAAATGTGTGAAGACGAGGAAGATACCAAAAAGGTCTGCTAATTATCTAACTGCTAATTAGCAAATTGCTAATGATTTTTCTAACTACATGGCACTTTAATAAAAAAGATGACACTGCAAAACAGAAGGATGTGAGAGCAATGCTAGAATTTCTGTGTTGTTTTTTAATCTAGTTCTATAACAGCACTTCTCATAGGTTCATAATCTTTAATGATCTTCCACTGGGACCAGACCTGTTTGCCAAACCAAATTATCTCACTGATACAACTTTCCTAGCAAATAAATGATGCTGAACTCCATTACCCAGTACTCACTTCTTCCTCAAAAAGGAATTCTACATTGCTATTATTAATAGTTTGTAACTATTATATTAACTATTTAATGCATTTGCTTTGAAAACTACAGGAAATGCATATTTTTAAAGTGCATATACAGTGATCCCTCAGTTTTTTCGTGGATTCAGTAGGATTTTTTTTTTTCTGAGAACTGAACTCTCCACAATACGTGGAAATGTCCACAATAATGCGGAAACTGCTAATATTCTCATAATTTTTTTTTGTTGTTGCTTTTTTTGTGGCAATATGTATTTTACGCATTTTGTTCTAAATTATTAAAAATATATAATTTTCTAATAACATAAATAGTAATCCAAATATAAATTCAGCTAAATTTCCAGTTATTGGCTGCTGCCCTCCTGTTATCCTGTTTTCGTTTCGTTCTTCTAAAACCCCAAACGCCCCCTTCTGGCAATGCAGCTCAGAATCTCGGGCGAGAATTACAGTCCGACAGTCTCTCTCTCTTACTCTCTCTCTCTCTGTCTCTCTCTCTTACTCTCTCTTTCTCTCTCTTTCTCTCTCTCTCTCTGTCTCTCTCTTCTAGAAAAGTCCAGAAGGGTCGTCCGGTGCGGGCCCTTCTGCTGCGACTTTTTCAGAACGGACAGATTGCCAGTCCGCCCCTGTATATATTTTCGTTAAGGCTAATGTATTAAGCTGAATTTAAAATGAAATTGAAGTGTTTCGAATACAGTCATTTTTTTCCTAGAACCGAACAATATATAATTCTTCATGTATTTTAGTGCTAAATTATTAAGAAAAATATAAGTTACTAATTTTGTAACATAAATATTAACATAAATTCATATGTTAGAAGGTGAGGTGTTTTTTTAAAAGGGGTTTTAAAGACTGCACCCCTTAGTTCTGAGGGCCATGGTTTTAGAATGGGATATCAGACAAACCACACACTTTTGGCCATGCAATGTATCTTCATTGTTTGAAAGCTATTTTTTTTCCTTAAGTTTTTAATTTACCCACTTTTAGAATAAATATGTGTATCGTATCAGGAATTCCCTTTTAATAGCCTGGAAGAAGTTTTTATATATATATAAATTTACTTCAGATGTTTCTGTTCAGTGTGTGAAGGATTGTGGGAGATTACAGGTGTGGAATGAAACACCAGTGCGGTGCTGTGATTGCTCAGAAATTTTACTTTACAGCATTTAAATTATTTTATTTCAGTTTGCATTTGGATTTGAAATGTAGAAATAAGTACAAAAATATGTAGAAATGTGGATGAAAATGAAGCTACTGATCACTCTTGTGAAGCAAAAAAAGGTACTTATAAGCAGTAAGATATCAGTAAGAGTTATAAGACAGCTCTGCATTTAAAAAAACTGGATCTTTTCATACAGTCTGTATCCTCCTAACCCTGAGTGATTGAGTTGGCTACTTATAGGTGCCACATTTTCAGAGAAAAAGGCAGCAAAGACCTCTGCCGAGAGGTTTGTGTGTGGAAGAGGAGAGAGTAATGATTCAAAGATAGAGAACAGGTTTTGGGTGTTTGTGGTGGTGTTAGTTTTGCTGTTTTAGAATGTGGCTTTGGCATCAGTGACGTTGGATGAGAAGGAGGACAAGAGTCACTGATAGTTTTTAAGGTCAGCTGGGTCTCTGGACTTCTGCCATTTTCTCTGTGCAGCTCTGAAACCGGTGTGCCACCTATGAATGGTCTCGGTCAGTCATGGGTGATGCAGACTAGAGCGAGTTGGTTTGGTGGATAATGAACACAGACTATCCAGACAAGAGTTTAATGTAGAATGGAGAGACTCTGTGGCATCACTGTCTTTGAGTGAAGAAAACATGCTGAGACTAGCATTGATGAAAAAAGAGAGGTTGTGGAGATTGTTGTAGTGGTATGTGTCACGGTTCAGGTCGGCCCCCGCTGGAGGGCGCCAGCGGACTCTGCACCGAACCTCCAGGTGCAGCCCCATCTAG
>JBBJLS010000016.1:6664493-6675279 GCA_037577275.1 Bryconaethiops microstoma
AATTGGTCACCAGTGCTGCACGGTTTAAGGTTATATCGCCACCTGCTGCCTCGGCGAGCTTTAACAGCGTTTTTTGCGATCGCATGTGAATGGAGAGATTTTCGAAAATGTGCTCTTTTAAAAACGAAAACGGAAAATCTCTGTTTTCGGAAATACTCGTGTACGTGTGGACATGGCCTGAATCGGCAGGAGTCTGATTATAACCAAATGAGAACCATGGCACCCTCACAGACCAAGGATTGAGCACGAAGCTCCTCCCTTTACGAGTGCCAGGTGAGCGGCGTTAAAGGCGGAGCCAGGGCTCTCCGAGAGTGAGGAGGGAGGCAAAAGACTGGAGGAGGAAAAGGGCTGGAAGCAAAGGACATATGTGAGTGAGAGAGAGAGAGAAAGAGAGAGAGCGCCTGGGTGTAGTTCAGTGGTGGTGGTTTTGTTTATGTTGTGACACTGTGATGATTCTGAGTTAAATAAAGCTCCGCTGTGCACAAGCTCCGGTGTGTCCGTGTGGTTCCGGGTGTGTGTTTGGGCCTCCCAGCCTGTGGGTCACATCCTCGACAACTAAAACCCCATAAAAAGTGCTGTGATGGAGCCTCTCCCCACTGTTCTCTGTATGATTGCCTTTAAGATTCCAGCCATTTAATGTTGGCGGCTCCTTCCCTTTCATGAAGTTAATTTTATTTCATGGCCCACTTTGAACGAGCCAGTTATCTCCAATAAAGCACCAATCTGGTTAAACTTTACCTCGCCCCATAATTTTTCACCTTCTCATAACAATTCTCTATGTTAATGCATGTGGTTCATGATGATGATGATACGGAAGTAAAATTATTCTCTACAGCAACAGTTTACTCGTAAACGGCGACTGTGTTATGGTGCTCGTCTTCTGAACAGAACTGAAGAATGAGGCAAAGCACAGGTCACTGCTTGGTTGTTGCGTATAAGATGTTTATGGAGATTCACTCCATTGCTATCCTTCCCCACAGAGGCCTCAGAGCCAGATGATTTGTAAACTCTCACTGCCTTTGAAATTTCAGGGTATGGGATTATATTCCAAATCACCACTCATTCAGTCATTGTACCTCTAAGCTGCTCTGACAGACAGAAAAACTTGAATAAAATGTATGAATCAGAAATTGCCCACAGTTTATTAGACAAACAGCACAACGGTCGCTGTGTCGGAACAGGGCTGGGGAAAAAATGTGCTCATTTATTAGTTTTTGCCGACGAGTCATAATAGATTTTTAACGACCGATGTCTGACCTCCCATAGGCCTCCCGTGCTTAGGAGGGTTAATAAAGTCAAGCAGTCTGATGCTGAGAAGAGCAAAGGACTAGTATAACATAAAAAAAGGGAAGAGAAGGACCTTTAAACAAACTACTCCCCACCCCATCCCCCATCTTCTGTCGTAACCAGCACCAGAGCCACCCTAGAGAGGCAGAGGAAGGAAAGATAAGAAGAGCGAGTCTAAGAATAAGCGGCTATTCCGTTTAGATTCCAATTCTAGTGGTCTCCAAGGGACAATTAAAGACAGTATGGTCGAGGTAGAGTCTTTTCTGCATGCTCTCTGCTGTGCATATTAAAGCTGTCCCCATGACAGTCTCAGCAGCAAGCCAGAGAGAGGCAGAGAGAATCAAGGGAAAGCAATAAATGTTTAATAGAAGTTAAACGTAGTTATTTTTTTACTATAGACTGCAGGGAAAAGAAAAGTGCCTAGTGATCGTGAGGTGTCGTGGGTAAACTACACTGAGATTACTGCAGATGCATGCATGTGATTGCCTGAGTGGATCCAGCAGACAGACCCTCTCTCAGTCTATTTGTCCCACTCTTTATCAGCTGGATATTAGTCTCCATTATTCCTCGGGAGTTTTACAATCACTGTTATTTTTCCTTGATAATGCAAAGTGCTCATTGGAAATGGCTTGTAATTTGGACACGATGAACTTTAAAGGTCATTCAGGAATCAAAGCCTATCTCCAAACTGGCAGCAAGTGTCACTGCTTGCCTACTGAAGCACACAACTAGAGTTCCATCCTGGCATTCATGGCATTTACTCCAGTGACAGTGTAAATCCCTGCACCGAGACAAAGATTTAACTCATGATTTTATCAACCCTCTCCACTTCTGCTCTGCATAGCTTCTGCTGTATATAAAATGGGGGAATGAGTAAATACTACTATTACTACAATTTTTTGGCAGTTGCTTTTATCCAAAGCGACTCACAATATGAGGACAAAATGAAGCTTCAGGACAGTGTGAGAACCAGAGACAAATATTAGGTGCTAAATCTTTCTGTAGGAATAATGCATGAAGATGTGCATTATGAGAGAGGAGGTGCTCTCTGAACAGAACGGTCTTCAGGAGGTGTTTGAAGACAGAGAAGGATTCTGCTGCTCTCGGTGGATTGGGGAGCTCAGTCCACCAGTGGGGAACCAGAACGAGACCGGTCTGGACCAGGAACCAGAACGAGACCCGTCTGGACCGGGAACCAGAATGTGACCCATCTGGACCAGGAACCAGAACGAGACCCATCTGGACCGGGAACCAGAACGTGACCCGTTTGGACCAGGAACCAGAACGTGACCCATCTGGACCGGGAATCAGAACGAGACCCATCTGGACCGGGAACCAGAACGTGACCCGTCTGGACCGGGAACCAGAACGAGACCTGTCTGGACCGGGAACCAGAACGAGACCTGTCTGGACTGGGTTTACCCTGTGAACCAAAATGAGACCAGTCTGGACTGGGTTTACCTTGTGAACCAGAATAAGACCCGTCTGGACCGGGAACCAAAATGAGACCCATCTGGACTGGGAACCAGAATGAGACTAGTCTGGACTGGGTTTACCTTGTGAACCAGAATGAGACCAGTCTGGACTGGGTTTACCTTGTGAACCAGAATGAGACCAGTCTGGAACGGGAACCAGAACGAGACCCGTGTGGACCGGGAACCAGAACGGGACCAGTCTGGACTGGGAACCAGAATGAGACCCATCTGGACTGGGAACCAGAATGAGACCAGTCTGGACTGGGAACCAGAACGAGACCAGTCTGGACTGGGAACCAGAATGAGACCCATCTGGACTGGGAACCAGAACGAGACCAGTCTGGACTGGGAACCAGAACGAGACCCATCTGGACTGGGAACCAGAACGAGACCAGTCTGGACTGGGAACCAGAACGAGACCAGTCTGGACTGAGAACCAGAACGAGACCCATCTGGACTGGGAACCAGAACGAGACCAGTCTGGACTGAGAACCAGAATGAGACCCATCTGGACTGGGAACCAGAATGAGACCAGTCTGGACTGGGTTTACCTTTTGTGTAGGGATGGCAGAGCCGGATGATGTAGGCAAGAGTGACTTGAACTTAAATAAAGTAAATAAAACCCTCTTCAGATAGACATACAAATATATGCTAAAAACATAAAGAAGGTTTTTACCATATTTAGACTCTAAGAATAGATATATGTGCAGAACTCTAAATAGAAAAATTAAAAGCCACTCGGATTCTTAGCTTTTGTCCTTTTTGCTACATTTCATTACTATGAAAACTGTTTAGATCCACTGAAAATGCACTTGTTAGTGGTACAACATACTAAGTTCAATCTTAATTATTTGTTGACCGCTACATAATAACATCGAATTCCAAAGCTAATCCTTTTAAAGTCTAAAAGTACTTGCCAAAAAATGGAAGGAATGAAATGTGACAATCTGGGTTTAACATTTACACTCAGTGACCAGTACTTTACTGTTATATTATCATGGTATTGCATAAAAAGGCTATATGTTTTATAACTAAACAACCTACATCCCCAATGTTCTTCTTAACAGCAGTAGTGTGGTAGTTTGTAAGTGGTTATACACATACAATAACTTCATACTGATACTGTGTATACATATATATATATATGTATGTATACACACACACACACACACACACACACATCATACACACAGTTCCAACCTACACAAGAATATTTGACCCTTTTAACAGACAGGTACCATATCTTTACAGTGTAAAGTTTGCAAACTTTTACAGTTAATCATTCACTAAACATTTCTACTTAAAGCCCATTTCTGAGTATTTCTGGATTAGTATATTTCCCATCTGCCCAGATGGTTGTTAAACAAAACCGTGTTCTTCTGTAGGGTTTATTTACCATGGTTTTGAACATTACAAATTACTTAAATTTAATATTTTTAGAGAACATATGTTTAAACGTACATGTATTTGTAAGATCCTGCATCATTTCCTTCTCTGAAACCAGAACTGCACTGCAAATAAAAAAAATCTGGTGAAACCATTCCTACATCGGTGAGACACTATTTTGTAGGGTCCTCCATAATGTTACAGTGTCTAAATATTGTGCTACACCGAATTCCAGAATGTCTGGAGCAGTTAGGGATGATTATGTGTGAGAGCATGCACTGTTTTCTATTTCTCCAAAGTGCGGACGGAGTCTAAACAAAGACCTGTGAATTCGTCTTTGATGTATTCTCAGAGTTTAAGAGCCCGCCTTCCCAACTCCCCCACTTCGAAAGCCCCTTCACGTCGGCCGAGACATGATAATAATAAGTGGTTCGTGGGCATTCAAGTACAACTTCGCTAAAAAAATGAAATCTAACCATGTACACATTTTTTTTTTTTTAATCCACATGCATTCTTTTTGTCTAATTGTTCGCTCTTTTCCTGCAGCTCTTTGTCAGAGACCACATGGGAGTGAGGAAAATTACAGACTACCTGATAATTAGCAAAGTTCAGAGCCAAACTCAGATCTGAGCGGCACAAGCAGCTCCCCGCCACTACTGGCTTTCTCTTAGCAACCAATTAAGGCTGCCTCAGAGGGCTTCGGTTGTGGAGGAGCTCTGTGCCATCCACCACCCGCCCCCACCGCCGTGGAAGAGAAGCATAACAATGACCAAAAAGTGCCATTCCTGTTTCATGCATGGACGGATTTATCCTAATCGAAATAGCAATAATGGTCACCATTACATGCCACTCGTGTGGTTGAAACAAACTTCGAGGCAAACATTGTTATTTGTTAGATCAATAAATGACAGAACTGTCACACGTTGGACAGCAATAATATCACCTTGTAGGAGGCAACTGTGAATTTGGTAACCACAGTTTATTTCTCCAATTACTTTATCTTTTGTTTAGAATAAGATAAGATAATACTTTATTAATCTCCAAGTGGGGAAATGTTTGTATTACCGTGACAGAAAAGGCAATGCAGTAACACACAGAAAAAGTTTAAAAAGTAACCTTTATATAAATATGATAATACATACATTGATTTGTGTTTAAAAACTGGGGGACCTACCGTGTCCATCTAACGCATGAGATGAATTTACAGCCGCATTTGAGCACAACCTTAGTAAAATGCAAACTTAAATGAAAGAAACGGGAATGGGCCGAAATAAAGAGAACCGAGGTGAGACTTGTGACAAAAAGGGGAGTAAATGTATCTGAGCTTGACTCAAATTTCAGGAGAGGTTATGGGCAAATAAGGGCCCCAGGGATCTATGAGTGACTCCTGCAGTCAAACGTAAACAGTACCTGATACAAGGACAGACTGCAAGAGTGTTTATGATGCAATCCGAGAGAGACGCATGCAGCTAGGGAGGAGGCAGAGGCGGCCATTATTTTCAGAGCAATTAGGGGAAACCTGAAGTCCTTGATAACAAGTGCAAAAATTCCACATAATTAGAAATACACCACAAACAGCATTATTGTCAGGAGAACACAAGCATATAATGAAGCAATTATAAATGAGCGGTTGAGCTCCTGTCATTAATTTCAGCTTTTAAGAACATGAGTGGATGAGCAGAGGCTAAATGTCTCAGAGAGAGAAAGAGAGAAATTAGAGGGGAGGTGCTTCGTCACCGCAGGCTAAACCACTTGAGGTTATCTTCACTGGCCTGATCAAGCTTTAAGAGCTCTGTGGAGAGACTTCACTATAAGAACTAAGTGTTTACTTGGGAGGTACTATGTCCTTCGCAAATGGTTCTCACACACAAACATAAATACGGATCCTCACGAGTCCAAGTCAAGTCTACAAGTCTACTTTCTCCCAGTTAAACCAAGATGCAACATTTTGTCAAATAGTATCACTTTCCATGTTGTACTGATGCTCCCTAGCCACTCTGTTAGATATTACCATTGATATAATTACAATTACTTACCCTGTAATCTACACTCACTGTCCATTTTATCAGGTCCTCGTACTACACAGGTAGATTTTGCAGTTCTGCAAACTATAGTAGTGATGATTTTACTGACTTATTTCAACAATAAACTTGAAGCCGTTAGACAAGCAATTCAGAGAAGAAGTTTTATTCCACCACGTCTGCTTCCCGATACAGCCGACATTTACCAAAAGCCAGAAAACAAATCTTGATCCATGCGAGCTCTCAAATTACCAACCTATTTCCAGTCTACCGTTTCTTTTCAAGGAAAGTCGTGCAACAACAGTTGCGTTCGCTCCTGCATTATAATTGCATACGTGAAAAATTCCAATCTGGGTTCCGACTTCATCACAGCACAGAACTGCCCTAGTACAGATTTAAAAAAATTATCTTTTACTGTCCGCTGACAAAAGAATTTATTTCTTTGCTTGTTTTGCTTGACCTCAAAGTGGCATTCAATACCACTGACCATTCAAGTCTATTAGACAGACTAGAAATCCCGATCGGAGTCACAAGTACGGTCTTGTCCTGGTTCTTGTCATGCCTGACCGAGTCCCGCAAGGTTAGAACCTCTTTTATTTATATTGTATTTGCTACCTTTAGGTACGATTATCTAAAAACATTTCCTTCCACTGCTATGAGATGACGCACAGCTGAGGACTGTTTTAAAGATATAAAAGAGGCTTTATCGTGGTTCCTCAGCTTCTCCAATATCAACTGTAAAAAATCTGTATCAATCCAGGTCTTCCATTCAGTGCACATATAGGTACTGTTACTGAAGTAGCTTTTCTTCATCTATGAAATATTGCAAAACTAAGAAATGCTCTTTCCAAACATGATACAGAAATATTAGTCCCCTGCTGTCAGGCTGCTCCAACAAGAAGCAAATTTCGTATTGATTATAAAATTCTACTATTGACATATACCCGAATACCTCCGTGAACTCATCTCTCGCTTTGAACCTTCATGCTCACTTAGATCTCAAGGTGCTGGTTATGTACTAGTCCTCAGAATAATGAGAGCTACAGCAGGGGGAGGAGCCTGTTCATAGAAAGCCCCCCAGCTCTGGAACACCCTTCCGAAAAACATTCGAGACTCAGACACAGCCTCGATTTTTCAGTCTTGTTTGAAAACCCACGCCTTTTGTAAACCCACGGCTTTCTGCAACTTCTTTCCCTGTAGATTGAAGGATGTAGAGCTGGAAGGTAGTGGGCACATAGGATTCTAGTGAACTGCTGTCGTCCCACCACTCCTCATGTTCACTCAGGTTTGTGACCGTGGAGTGGAGCGGCGCCGGTGTCTCCAGACGGTTTCACCTCGACTCTACCCTTTCTAGCGAGGCTGCAATAGTGAGACATGCCAGAATCTTCCACTCTTTACAGTTTCACATTATGCCCTGTAAACATAAACTGAACTAACTCTGCTTGTGGAGTTAAAATGGAGTTCACTTTTTTGGCCCATCTTCTCCAAGGGATCACCATCAGGGCTCCGGGTCTCCTCCTCGTCCCGGATCTGCGATGGCCGGGGTCCCTTGCCCGAGTGTCCTAGACGGGTTCGGCTCCTTCTCCGGTGAAGATTATGGTTCCTGTTGCCGTGGACTAGAGACTCCTAACTGTTCTGCAGTGATTAGGTCTGTACACAAAGGCCTTCTATTGTTAGTCGCCATAGAGACTCTGTCTCTCTCCAGAGCCCCCTTTTGAGTTTTGGTTCCTCCTGAGGATTCTTCCTTCAGCTTTAGGGATTTTTTCCTCGCCTCTGTTGCCTTTGGCTCACTAGGGACGCGGACCTGGATTCTGTAAAGCTGCTTTGTGACAACACTGGTTGTAATATATATATATATATATATATGTATGTATATATATAATGTATGTGTTTGTGTGTGTGTGTGTGTGTATGTATGTATGTGTATCAATTGAATTGAACTGAACTGAATTGACCACAATTTGCACCTGTATGGTAAGTTTATCTGATAAAACTCACAATGAGTTTACATACAAGGCAGGTGTACCTAATAAAGTGCACCTAATAAATAATGCAGTGTCACTAGTCACTTTATTAGGTTTCATTATTTATTGGGTAGATTTGTGGTTTGTTGAGAGAGAGAGAGAGAGAGAGAGAGAGAGAGAGAGAGAGAGAGAGAGAGAATTATGCACAATTTTCAGCATTAGTGAGTGAAGAGGGATAAAAAAAAAAAAACTCTTCATCCCAGCATTGAAAAATAGCTGAAATGTATTGATCTTTCTTTAAAATGCAGCCGAGCCTCTCTTAAACCGTGCCAATTAAAAGAAGAGAGACTGCATTTCATTAAAAAGCCACACGCGAGATATTTATTCCCCCTCTCTCAGCCTGACCAGAGCATGGAGTGGATGGGTAGACACAACTTTATATTAAACAGACTTTCATCTCCGATTTCTCCTGATTCAGATTAACAGAGCCGCGAAGAACCCCACGATCTTCCCACAGTACGCATTCCACACAGACCGCCTCCACGATAAATACGTAGAGAGACGGAAAAAGGGAGGAAGAGAGAGAGAGAGAGATGTCACTCTGCCTTCACAGGTCTGGGCGACTGAAGATGTTGACACTGTCTTTTGCAGTTAGAAATACATTCTTATTAATAGGCAGACACATGCTAAAGGCACTCTAGATCACTACTGTCTGGAGAGTGCGGCGCTAGAGAAGGAGGCAATTAGACCAGGGAAGCTGCGAGGTTGCTATTATTTTAGCATTTAATGACCAGCCGCTACAGCAGGAACTTGATGCAGAAATAAGGGTCTCAGCTCTGAAATTATGCATCATCTGGCAGATCTTAGGGCACCCCGTTAAACTCTCTCTCCTTCGCCATGAATAAATTTACATGGGAATGCTTATTTCTCTCATTTAGGCAGTGGAATTAGAATATACAATACAAATCTACTGGTAGAAGACAACTATCTAACATGTTTTGGTTTTTAATGATCCTGTTCCTTTTCCCCTTTTACTTTTTTTTTTTCCTTTTGAACTGAATTTGCAGCTTCTCTTTTTCCATCAGCTCCCCGAGTGTCATTTCAGCAGAATGAATGAATTAAAGTATGGACCAATTAACATGAGCGATGCGTCTCAAATTTAGTTTTTATCGAGTGGGAATATTGTTGTGGCTTCAGGCACAGTGTGTCTTTTTTAGTCAAATTTCAAGTCCAGTATTCAGCAGGAATGACGAGGAAAGAATGCAGATCAGGAAACAACTGGAAGTCCTTAAAAATCATTTTTGTGTGAGAATGAGGACTAATCCTGGGCTTACATGCATGTTATTGTATGCGACCAGATCTACGCATACATTTCATCAACAGTCCTACTACACTTCATTCAACATTTAAACAAAATCATCTGAAGTGGTTTATTTAAAACTAATCTTTTCTTACTCGGAATGACCAGTAAACCTACACACACCGTTTTCGGACGTAATGCTGATAACGGTAAAATAGTGGTAACCTGGATAAAATAAAATGAGTATCCTTGAAGGACTATCTGTGTTAAATAATGCAAAATCCTTGACTAATTACTGGACTATTGTCTCCAGATATTATTCTAGTTCTAATGCTAATAAAAGAGGTTTTTGCATAAAAGGCTACCGGCAGTGTTGGAGGTTTTTTTTGGGGGGGTTTTTTGAGTGATGTTTTGGTAAAGTATGTTCACAGAAACTGTTTGGATGTTTATTGACTTTGTCACATTCTAAAAAAAAAAAAAAAAGAAAACCAGAAAGAAAGAAAGAAAGAAAGAAAGAAAAAATTTGTGCACCAAACAAATCTTGGCTGATTGAAAATGGGGGGGGGGATTTTTTTTAGTGTTTTACACCAAACATCTCTGAGACTTTGTTTACATCTTAAAGATGTGGAGAAAAATCCCCTTTGAGCTCCTGTTTGACACAGCGGCCGCAGAATCAACAAGGCGAGTTTGGTTTTAAAGCTCATATCTTTCCTGGCAGGAATACAGTTGATATCTGCATTCGGAGCCCCAGGCTTCGGTGGAGTGAGGAGTTAGGAGAGGCTTGTCTCCACTGCTGAAAGATGTTCATCATTCTTGATCTGGCTCTGTCAGGCCCTGGTGTTTTAGTGCCTCTCGCCATTAGGTGGAACTGACAGGCCAAGAAGGCGGCGCACAGCAGAAATGTGTGAAATTAAGGAGGGCGTGGGGAAGCGGGGAGGGAGAGCAAGTGGAGTGTGGCCGTCATTTAATGTGCAATTTATCAGTTTAGGCTGCACCTCGTTACAATGGAAGGATATTGCTCCTGCTTTCAGTAGGGATGAGACGCTGTCTTGTCTGTTCTTCTGTCGTTCTTTTCTCTCTCTCTCCATGCGCGCCTCTTAATGTCAGCCGACAGTGTGGCAGCCACATTCGAAGGAGAGAGAAGAGGATATTAGAGTTATTATTTTTATAGCTATTATTATTTCTGAAAAACCTCAACATATAGTGGTGTTATCTATGGGTGAATACTATGGCTGAGTGAAAAAGTGGAGAGAGAGAGACAGAGAGAGAGAGAGACAGAGAGAGAGAGAGACAGAGAGAGAGAGAGACAGAAAGAGAGAGAGACAGAGAGAGAGAGAGAGAGAGAGAGAGAGA
>JBBJLS010000016.1:6685289-6698578 GCA_037577275.1 Bryconaethiops microstoma
GGGGACGTCATTACCAGAGACTGTCTGTGTTGGGGACGTCATTACCAGAGACTGTCTGTGTTGGGGACGTCATTACCGGAGACGGTCTGTGTTGGGGACGTCATTACCAGAGACTGTCTGTGTTGGGGACGTCATTACCGGAGACTGTGTTGAATATAACGGCGTCTGAAGCGACTCTGACGTCTCTGTCCTTCATACTGGAGGGACAGAAACTCCTCCTAAGTGTAAACAGGCCAGAACTTCTGATTTTCTGATTCCCGTCCGCTCCCGGAAAATACATTTACGAAGTAAAAAAATGTATGAAAATATATTTATAAATAAAAAACCCCCAAAAAACCAATCCATGTTGTGTTATTGTAAGTTAGTGGCGCACACTGGCTCTTTCACAGAGGAAGTGAAACAGAAGAGAGCCGCAAACAGCCCCTTCGAGACCAGCCGGAAGTCCTCATTCGTGTAGTGGATGGTGCTGGATATGAATGTTTTGTGGTAATCTTCCCTCCATATATCTGCTGTAATAGCACATGTATATTTTTCAATTATACCTTTATCTCCGCTGACACGGACGCCTGCACCTCAGCATGCCTTGAGATACAGTTGTCGGATGAGGCAGAATGTGTTTAACAGTAAACTCGCGGTATTTAGCGGCGACGTTAACGCCACGCTGGAGTACGTCAGTAAAGCCCCGGCAACTATATCATAAAGCCGAATACCTTCACAGCACAGTTCGCCACATTTTTTAGTTCTCTCTTGCTTGACATGTGAGGGGGAGAATTGTTTTTTTTTTGCCAAGTTCAGCTTCGTCTGACCTGGGAGTAACGAGGCAGGTGTGTCTCCTCGATCCTGAAGTGCCAGATTTGTGCCCGGTGTAGACCAGCGCTTTGCCACACTTCACACAACACAAAGTCCAGCTCTTAACCGATTTCCCGATCTTTAGTTTTGTTTTATATTCTTCCTTCTTAACAACTTCAGCTGCACCCTCCATTCTGCAACTATTTTGGGACCCGCTCCCGCCCGCGGCAACTTTAAACCCGCCCGATCCCGCAAGATTTGCGTCCCGCGGGATCCCGCTCCCAATGCAGGGCTCCAGCACACAGTACGATGCGAAACGGTCCGTTTTTCAAAACTCGCCACTTTGGCCGGAGTTTTTAAAAACCTCCATTTTCACACTGAACCAAAACGGCGTTTACGTGCGGACGAAAGGCCAAAACGCACAGAAACACGTGTGTACGTTTCAGAAACACCTCCGTGTACGTGCGGACGCGGTCCTACACTGAGGTCAAGGCAGTATTTGTGAAACACTTTCTAAATAGTGGACAAATTCTTCCACCCTATTCACATACTCTCATCAAGCTGGATGTTAATACTGTCTATACACATAAAACAGATTATCCAACTTATCCAGAAACCAAAACCATGGCGCCTAAATTTCAGGTCTGAGCACACGAACACGTAAGGTGGAATATTTTCAAATTGAAGTTGTCATATAAATAAGAAGTTTTTTAGTCTGACTCACGTTCATGTGAGCAAACTGTCCTGAATACATGAAAACCTGAGTTTAAAAGATGGTACTGGAACCTTTTTTTGTTTAATTCTATGGGACAAAAAAAAGTAAAGTGTAAATGTTGTTCATGAAATACAGAGATTAAATGAGAAATGATTTATCTATTTGACAGTGTTGCCCAAGATTCAGTTACACTGCTTCCGGTGTCTAAATTCAGTTGAATTCACATGACCAGCAGGGGTCTGACCAGTCCTTTTTGGACTGTGCGCGTCAACATGAACGCAAGAATGTCACGTGTCAGGCTTGTGAATGAGACAAAGAAACAGTGGCAGACCGTGAGGAAGCCTCTCCGCTCCTTGCTCGTCCTTCTCCTGCTTGTCTCGCTTCCGGAATGCTGCGATTGGCGCTGCAGAGAGAACAAAAGACATCAGTGCGCAATTTATTACACCATTACATCCATGCTGACAAATATCCACACATTAACAGTATCCACTGTTTTCGCTGGAAACTTATTGATGAGGTTTATTCAAGTCAGAGGAGGATCCGAATGGTCAGTCCACAAAAATACTGCACTGCTACTGAAATATTAAAAAGCAGCTAAAAACACAAAACAAAACAAAAAGGAAAAAAAGGAAAATAGCCACATAATGAATTCTACAAACCTTTCACGCCTGCAGCAGAAAGAGAACATTGCTCACACTAACAAAATGTAACTGTAAAAGTACTTGACTGCATCAACCATCACGCAACAAACCAAAGAAAAAACAACAACTGCAAGGATGAGGGTGTCAAGCTTCACCGAGGCATGTCACAGCTCCAGCCATCACACAGTGATCTACAGGATCTGGAATGGAACTACTGCATATGAAAGCCTCTGGCTCACAATACTAGCTCACGAGAGAGACTGGGTTACCTGGGATTTCACTCTCTGCAGTCCAATAGAGCACTGTGTGAGGAACACAAACAGCAACAGAAACAATTGGGCTTCACAGACAAACAGCTTTTGCCTCAGCCATCCTCGCAAGTAGGTGGAAGGGACTACTAGATATATACATTCTGGGTGAGAGGAATGATTTAATTAGGGGGGCATCATTAGCCAAACAAGCTGACATCAGGGCACAAAATTGAAAAAAAGAGGCGTTTTCACTAGAATGTGTTGTGTCATTGTAAACTGAAATTCCAAAAGTGTTTAAAACTTCCTTTATAACCAAGTTCTCAAGAGAAATTAGTATACTTAAAATAAATTAAACAAGAAAAAACACATGGAAATGCGATTCTAGTATTTGAGACTTTAATATAGAGTTTGTACGATTAATGTAGAGCGAGGCAGTTATTGCAAAGTTCCGTCTCAAATCTTTCAAGACTAAGTTTAGAGAAAGCGACTTCTCACCTTTAGGAATGGCAGGGACGAAGCGCTTCTTCCACCAGGGCCTGTTTCTATCAGACTTCTCGTCGTCACTGTCTTTCCTGTCTTCAGCCTGAAGAAAAAGAAAGAAAAAAAAAGACATACATACATAAAGGTTTTTCTGACATAAAAATGACTTTAATGTGAACAAGTAAAATCCCCTTGAAGCGACCAAACAAGGATCTATTGAGTGGGCCGAAGCTTCCAATATGCAACTCAATTAAAAACATTTTATAGGATAAGGATTCATGGTTTGACACACAGTTTAATGGAAGGGCAAACACTGAAATTACATAATAATTATACATTATTTATAGAGTGCTTTTAAAAGCACTCGAAGACGCTTTACATAAAATTGGAGCTTTTGCAACAAAAAAAAAAACTTACATATAATCATAACGTTTAAAACAAAATATGTATTTAAACTTACATGAGGAACCGACGAAACAAGTAAGAACAATCGAACGAAACAGATGAACATAACTGAAAAACGTGTGCATGGGTGAAAGAACAGAGGTTTATAAGCGGATTTGAAGAGACGGGTTTTGAGAAGACACTTGAAAGTTGTAGAGTGTCTGATGGGTTGTGGGATGCAGTTCCAAAGGGAAGGTGCGGCTATAGAGAAGGATCGCTCAACCCAGGTTCGGTTCGTACCAACAGGTAGACCTGGAGTGACCGAGCCTTCTCTGTAGCCGCACCTTCCCTTTGGAACTCCCTACCGCAACCCATCAGACACCGTCTCTACTGAAAATGCATGTAATGCTCTCATAAAAAGATGCAGCAGAATCATAACCACACAGACATGTCAGGTCTCCCACACCTCTACTCGTAGAGAGTCTTTGCTCGGGGAGGCTGCGGGTCCTGTTGAATAGACACCGGCCTGGTCCCTCTCCTCCAGCATGGTCCTACGATTCAGGCCCGGGTCACTATTGGGTCTGCGTCCTGCAGACACTACGTCTGTACTGCGGCTCCTGACCAGACGCTCGGGGTACGAATGCCTCTGCTTGCTGTGCTCCAGCTCCGATTGGGCCAGGCAGTGGGGGGCGAAGAGCGATGGACGTGGCTCAGCCGGCCCCATGGCGCTGGTCTCTGGGATGGGTGGATCCGGGGGAGGGTGAGGGGGCCTGGCGTAATGCACCTTGGGCCGAACAATGGTGCCGGTGCATGATCCTGTGGTGGACAGGAAAATTATCATCTATTTCAGCACTTCCAAGTTAATCACATAAACTGAAACGGACTGTGATGAACACCGGCAGCTCATTTTTCATTATGGCCGGAAACAACTGATCTTCATGTGAATACACGATGCATGATAATGAAAATCTAAGTCACATACACAAATGCACACACAAGTGAATGAGCTGTCTGAGAAAAGGGGAGCGGTACAGCACCACCTGTTTCCACCTGTTTCAAGGGTACAGAATCTCTACCGACTGCATTCCAGTAGCAGCCCGGTGCCACAACCTCAGTGGGGATCGGCCACCGTGCCAAAACTCCCACAGAGAGGTCTAGAACCCTTCATCCCCTTCACCTTGTCTCCGGCACACACACGCGCGCGCGTGCGCACACACATACATACAAAAACGTACATACACATATACGCCCCCACAGACACACAACCAGACACACGGATACACGGACACACGCGCACGCACGCACGCACACACACACACACCCAGATGCACGCCTGCACACACGTACACACGCACCCACACACAAACGTATGCATGCACCCAGACACACACACATGTGCACACACACACACACGTGCACACACGCGCATACACATACAAACACACGCACACACATTTGCACGTACACACACGTGTACACATACAAACACGCACACACACCCACACCCACGCACACACACACACACCCACACACACCCACACACACCCACCCACACCCACCCACACCCACCCACACCCACCCACACACACACACCCGCACACACCCGCACACACCCGCACACACCCGCACACACCCGCACACACCCGCACACACCCGCACACACACGCACACACACGCACACACACGCACACACACGCACACACATGCATGAGGGCCACATTCCACACCATCACTCTCACAACAGACATATAGTCTAACTAGTCTCTCCGTACTGGAAACTATTTAATTAAAAAAGGAGTAAAAGAACCCCGAAGCAGCGTTAGTCAACAAAAGCAGAACTGGCACACTGAACAGACAGGTGTCCTGATAACACTGCCATGAGCAGAGCAGGCTGGTGGGTAAAAATACCTTCTGCAGAGGAAAGGGGGTCGAACATGGCCAGCACAGAGTCGGCCTGGGCCGGGGCACAGGGCAGAGCGTGCGCTCCTGAGGCAGAAGTGGAAATAAAAATTTAAAAAAAGTGTTAACCCCACACCCGAGGATCTCTACAGCACTTCCAGACAAGATAAACATTTATCTGGAAGCATTCTACAGTGCCAGTGTATTGTTCCATTACTGAAAGGACATATATTGTTCTGGCATATAACACTTTTTTCAAAAAAGTTAAGAGAAATTCTGACAAAATTATCTGTGGTAAATTTAAACCGATGTTAATAAAAGATGTACAGTATTGTTCGGTCAGTTCATGTGTGTACCGTGTGTAGACTCCTCTCCATCAGGACTGGTCACAGAGTCTTTGCCTCCAAAATCCGAGCTGCACTCTGAACGCAGATCCTCGATCTTGTTGGGGATGTCTTCAGATGTCGCACTTATACCTACACACAAATCAACCACCAAAATCATTAACTCTCAATCACGAACGGCAAAATCAAAGCATTTCCCAGCTACATAGTAACTGTCCAATGAGCACTTTTTGATACAAGGGTTGCAAGACATTATACAGTAAACCTACAGTAAACCTACGGCTCATTCACGGTTCAGCATTCCCTGATTCAGTCATTCGCAGATTTTTTTCTTAAAACCGAACTAATAATCGTTTGCGCAAATTCACGGAAACCGCAAATATCCTCCACATTTCTTTTTTGCTTTTTTCGTGGTAAAATATAATTTTTCAAGCATTTTATTGCTAAATTATTAAGAAAAATATAACCGCAAACAAAAATTATGAGCTTTATGAGCTTATGAGAGTTATGAGCTTTTAATATTGGGAGCTGCAAAAATCCAAAATGGCCACTGAAGTGGGTGACATGCAACACGTTTAAGGGTAAAACTAAATTTAAACTAAATTTAAAATGAAATAAAAGCGTTTTGGGAGCATATTTGGGGGAATATTTAGGGTTTACACTATAAAAAGGCATTTTTAAGCATTTTTTTAACCATATCAAAAATTTGTGGTTTTTCACCAATGTTTTCACTAATTTGTGGTTTTTCACTAAACCACATCACTAATTTGTGGTTTTTCACTAAACCACATCACTAATTTGTGGTTTTTCACTAAACTACATCACTAATTTGTGGTTTTTCCACTTACTGTACTCCATGTAGACCTGCCAAAATAGTTAGAAATACTTCAGTACGTGGATGCTTTTTTTTTTTTTTTACACCCAGGCTAAAACAGTAAAAGGTCTTTGCAAGCCTTGATAAATCCATGCAATCAGGATTGCCATGCCAGGTGGAAAGATATTGTATTATTATTTAAGTAGGCCTGAGTAATATAGGTGTCCATATCATTATTTAAATCTATTAGTTAAATATGATCCATTAGCTATGGACGACACAAAACTGAAAAAAGTTTTAAGATCTCACCCCTCTGAGTCAAATAGGTCTAATATATCTAGACTATAATCTGTCACTGAACACTCAGAAAACAAAAGAAGTGATTCTGGACTTCTGGAAGAACAAAGTTGACCATCTTCCCACCATGATTAATGGAGACTGTGTGGAAATTGTCCAACCTCACCTGGTCAACGAACGTCACAGCTGCTGTTAAGAAGGCACAGCAGCGCCTGAACTTTCTGTGAGTCCTAAAAAAGTTCAACCTTCTCTTCTTTTTACCATTCAGTAAACGAGAGAACATTAACATACTGCCTCACTGCATGGCATGCAGGGTGTTCAGTGGCAGACAGGAGGGTTTTACATTTTTTAATTATTCCAAAGCAGAAAGCATGTTACACAATCCCAGCTTTAGAATTAAGGTGCTGTGTTAGGACCTCTTTTATTTACTCTACATGCTGGCATTGGGTATAATTATCTGAAATCATCATATATGCAGATGAGACAAACGTATATACAGTAAAATTTTAGAGGTGCTTAGCGGTCTTGGGACTCAAACCCACGACTTCCTGATCGCAGGACGAACGCCCGAACCACTAGGCTGCACTATGCTGATGCAGTCGACCCACCACTCTTCACCTTCACTCATCTGTCTAGCCTGGTCGACCATTTCGGGACGCCAAGTCAAAACCCCATCCCTGATCGGCCATCACTGGGGTCATCGCCCAAGTGTCCTAGATTGGTTGAGCAGCTTCGGTCCACCGCGTGCACGCCAACATTATGTTGTCAAAAAAATTCTCAGATACTAATCGATACAAAAATTTTGCATCGAGTTCAATATCAATTAGCACTGGTATCGATACTAAAATGCCAGTTTTGCATCGGCCGGTTCAGGGAAATCACCGGCAGACTACAACAATGTTCAACAGGCATTACAGCGGGCAGCCCTTCCCCCAGCTACCTGGAGAAACCAATGTTTACATGACAGCCTGCTCGGGACTCATTCAAAGGTGCGTGCCACTTTTTATAGAGAGCCAGGGGGCACTTTGGCGCTTTGGAGGCCCGAGGCGGTCCCCCTGGCTCATTAGGGAGGAAAAAAAGTGGCTCAGCCGGAGAACAATCTAGCGCTGCGCGCCGGTCCCATACGGACATTCAGAGCCACGTCGCTCTGCAGGGCGAGCGCCCAGCCACGCCAAACTTGACATGCCGGTAGATCTCCATGAGTCCTTTCCAACGAGCCCTCAGGCGTGGAAAAAAGCGGCGTGCGCCTTTAAATGCGCTGCCAAGTTCTGAGCCGGCTAAAACGGAGCACTTTGCGCCGTAGCTCGGCTGGGGAAAAACCTTTCGCCGCAAAATTTTACAGGGACCCTCAGCGCCCAGAGATCTATCGAATGAGGCCGGTCGCGAAGCTCTCCTCCGCAGAGAACCGGCACAACGGTCCCATGAGCACACTTTAAATCATTTATTAAAAAGTTACTGTGTTTGTTTTTTTCTCCCCCTGTAGTATCGAAAATAGTATCGAGTATCGAGCTCCATCCTTAGTATTGGTATCGAGTTTGAAATTTCAGTGTCGTGACAAGCCTACTCCTCCCCCATTCAAGGGCGACTGCTGCTCAAAGCTCCAGCTGAGATTGTTGCTCCTGTTGCTGTGGACTGAAGACTCTCAAAGTTGGCCCTGCGATCAGGACGTCGGCGGTTCGATTCCCAAGACTGTTAAGCACCGAACATCCCAAGACTGTTAAGCACCACACACTGCTCCCCTGCTGGCCGCCGCTTCACTTGATGAATGTGTTAAATGTATTAAATACAGAGGAAGAATTTTGTGCTGTTCACACTGTGTGCTGTGGCGTGTTCACGTATGACAGAATGGTCACTTTCACTTCACACTGAGTCCAACAAAAAACTACCAATACTGACTTCAACTGTCTACTCTGTCAGCTATAGAATGTCAGCTGTTCAGCAGCCATTAAGTCTGTACATGATTATTGTTAGTTATCTCCAACGGGTCATCTCTGGGATGGGTTCCCCTTTCGAGTTTTGGTTCCTCCCACGGTTACTTCCTCCAGGTTTAGGGAGTTTTCACGTGCTTCTGCAGTCTTTGGCTCACTAGGAGCTCAGACCTGGATTCTGTAAAGCTGCTTTGTGACAACATCGGCTGTGTAAAGAGCTACCTAAATAAAATGGAATTTAATTACATTTTTCTGTCGCTGCGCCGAAAAAAGTATGTTTGTGTGTGTGCTTGAGATATGAGAGTGTACTTGAATATGTCTTTTTCTAAGCCAAAGGAAGTACTTGATGAAAAAGAGGTGACGTGCTAGTGACAGAGTGGTACTCATGTTGTTGAATAGAGGAGTGAAAGAGCAATCAGACAGGGTGCAGTAACATCAAAAATCCTCAAAGGAGGTCAGACCATTTCTCTCCACAGATCAATGGAGAGACATTGTAGGAGCAAAGAAGGACAGAAAGGAAAAAAATTCTCTGAGTCCTCAAAAAAAAAAAAAAAAAAAAAAACTCACGGGAGAAACCTGTGAGCTCTCTTGACCGAGGCCATTTATCTTAATTTTCATTACTATGTCAGTGCTGAAAAGTCCTAAAAAAAGAGCAGAAAAGGTGCAGCAGGGGCACTAAACTGGATTTAAAACTGGAGACTGGATTTATCTGAGACTGGAAACATCTGAGATGCAATTTTATATTTACATAAGTTACTTTTTAAGCACCTTTATTTTATAATCAAGACTTTTTCCTTTAAAAAGCATCCGAAGTAGAATCTGAAGATGTTCACTTTAAGTGGTTGATGGCAGGGAAAGAAAGAACGAAGGAAAGTGTGTGTGTGTGAGTGTGTGAGTGTGAGTGTGTGAGTGTGTGTGTGTGTGTGTGAGTGTGTATACCTGAGACAACACTCAGCCCTGGTGTGCTGGGTCGGGAGCTGACCTCTCTGACTTCAGTATCATCTGAAGTGCTGCCCACACCTGAGCAGCTCTCCAACTCCTGCAAACGTTCTTCCTGCTTTAAATCTGCAGTTTCTGTGAAACATATCACAAGCACTAAGTCCCGTCTGGGGTCTACACACATATCCACAAAGAGTCTCCCGAAAATTTCACGCGTAGATGTAGTAGAAGTCCATTCCAGATTCTCTGTGGAAAAGTCTGGTCTACCTTTCACAGACCTTGTATAGACAGAAAACAACATGAACTGTCCTTGAAAGTTTGAGAACCTCTCATGACTCTGTATATTTCTGCATAAATATCATCATCAGCCTGAATGCATAACAATGGAAGAGCGGCAGAAACGACCAACAGACACTTGCAAGAAGCTTTTGGATTGTTATGAGAAATGTTAGGTTTTTTTTGTTTTGGTTTTTTTTTTGGGGGGGGGGGGGTTCTGTAACCTTGGGAATTTTATTAAATACATTCTGACTATATTAAACTAATTCATTTGCAATTATTTCTCAATTCTGTGCTAATTATTCTAAGCAGGATTAAAATGTGATGGCTAGACAACTGGGTGAGAGCATCTTAACCGTCTGTCCCTCCTGTGAGACATTTTTGTCCACTTCACTCTCTCTTTTTTGACCATTTTAGCTGTGTTAATGCATATGGAATGAAACTTCCCAAGGGTCTGGAGTTTTTCAGATCTTTACATTTTTAAACTTCAACCTCATTAAATATATCAATATTATACTCTCATACAATTGTGGCCACTTTTGGTCAATTGAAACCCATGAAAACAACATTTTTAAATTCCTTGTTATTTACACTGTACAATTTAGGTTAAAATGCTTTTATTCTAAACTAGTATTTGAAGGATTAAAAAAACAAAAAAAAACAAAGGAATAGATATTTGATACTTATGACAAGAACTGATGTCAGTTACAAACTTCATGAAGTAAAAATAGCAAAAAAGTATATAACAATATAAAAATTATATATCAATATATGGCCATTACATAAAATATTATATAAAATTGCTAGCTTGGCCAAAAATGGATAAATGACATAATCCGGAGGAAAACACTAAAAACTACATTTCTCAAGCGTTGAGTTTAGAATGGAAGCATTTTAACCTAAATTGTATGACTTAACAGTGTAAATAACAAGGAATTTAAAAATGTCGTTTTCATGGGTTTCAACTGGCCAAAAGTGGCCACGAGGAAGCTGAATGTATAGTAAAAACGAGGAGGGCCAGAGGGTTAATGTAAGAGGTCAGTGGTTGGTACCTAACAAGAGTGGTCCAAGGAAGGAGGACTGGTGGACCCGTGACAGGATCATGTGTGTCCAAGGCTCATTAATGTGCAAAAGCTAGTCCGTCTGGTCTGACCCAACAAGAGAGCTACTGTAGCACATTTATGGCTGAAAAAGTTCATTGCCAGCTACGGCAGAAGGGTGTCAGAAGACTCAGAGCATCACAGCTGTCTGCGTATGGGGCGGTGTGGCTGCAGGCCAGTCTAAGCGCCCACACCGACCCCTTTTCACCGCCAAAAGCACCAATGGAACAATAGAAGAATGTGCTGCTCTAATAGAGACAGCGCTTACACACCATTAGCTTACGTGAATATCCACAATGACATCGGAACTGAGTACAATTCCACTGTATAACCGAGGAGCCTTGAATGCTGAATAGTGACTTGCACCATGTACAAAGGAAGGAGGCAGTAAATCCCACTGTTCGAGCACAACTGTCCCTCACCTCTCCACCGCAGTACCTGTTTCTCCTGGCCGAGGCATAAAAGGCAATTCCACATGAAAAGTGATTGATTTCTCTCTCCATGACTGCTTACCTGAGTCACTTGGTAGGACCTCCACACTCCAGGCCTCACTTGTGGTCTCAGAAACCGTAGAACCATAGGGATCCAAAAGAACAGAGCCAGGCCCTGGCAAACACAGTAGACTCCCCAGCATGTTCTCCACAGTAGCTCCTGAGTAGGAAAAGCACACGGAACGCGCTTTAGCACATGTACAGCTCGAGTCCGCCTAAAACTTAAACAAGCAGGGACATGAAAAGCCACTTGGGGTTGATAAACATCACCTTCCTCATTATCCCACATTTAACACATACACGCAAGCACCTACTTTCAACTAGGTTACGACTGCGAGGTACAGAGTGGGCAGTGTATTACGCACAACCTTGTTACTCCCCCGACCACAAACCTTACCACTTTCATCTCAGGTGTTATAGGTTATTTCTGAAAACAGAGATTTTTCGTTTTTTTTAAAATCTCACCCACACGAGCACATTTTCAAAAATCTCTCCGTCCACACGCGATCGCAAAAAACGGCATCAAAGTATGCCATGGCAGCAGGTGGCGACATAACCTTAAACCGTGCAGCACTGGTGACCAATCAGAAGCCTCGGAGGGGGGACGTCATTACCGGAGACGGTCTGTGTTGAATATAACAGCGTCCGAAGCGACTCTGACGTCTCTGTCCTTCATACTGGAGGGACAGAAAGTCCTCCTGAGTATAAACAGGCCAGAACTCCTAACGAGGTCGAGAGCAGCGGTGCTCTGTGAACGTGGGACTGTGGATGAAAACCTGACGTACACGCGGCGCGTACTGCGACCTCATATGAGCGGCGAACAGTCTGACGCGAAACGGTCCGTTTTTATAAACCTTCATTTTTTCTCGTCCGCACGTAAACGCAGAAATCGACACTTTGGTCGGAGTTTTCAAAGACCTCCGTTTTCACACGGAACCAAAACGGCGTTTACGTGTGGACGAAAGGACAAAACCCACAGAAACACCTGCGTTTTCAGAAACACACGTCATTTTCAGAAACGCACTCAGACTTGAGCTGCATCTCCTTTTTTTTTTACCTTCATGATGTTCCATTTACGGTATCTGGAGAAATGTTAAAGGCTCAGGGTCACTTTTCAGCAGCTGCGAACACGTACACAGTGTGAAGAGACAGTTCTCCACAGACTACAGAGCAACAAATAACGACATTCAACAGATGTTACATCAGAGACGAACCAATAAATACAGCAGTGTACCGTTACGGTGTGAACGGGATGTAAACCTTCCAGAGTGACTAGAGTTGCACCGTAAGCAACATAAGTAAGAGAGGCAGTTACAGCATTGAACCAAGTGCAACGTGTGCTTGTCATTTTTCCATTTTGACGACGTTTCGTTTTGTAATATGACTTTGGGAAGTAGCACTGAGTTCCCCTCCAGTTCCCCATCTGGAAAGCAAGCCAGGGTGTAAAGACAAAGGCAAAGAACGTATTGCCAGAACTGAGCATCAAAATAAACGTTCAAAATACAGAGGTGTACCATAATACCACGATAGCGCCCAGTCCTACCGTACACACACTTAAACAGTGGCCCCACTGTTCCACCAAAGAAGTACAAGCATTGATATCCTCTTCCAGTCTACCCAACTTTTTGACGAGGATGTCTGTTTTTGTTCATTACAGAGAGTTCGTTTTCCTTTGTGGCCACTCTAAAGGCTGTTAGTTATGTTACCTCAGCACAGATTATTTAATATCTTTGCTGCAGCATCGTACATTAGAAAGAGCGTCTGTTATTTTAGAGTACAGTGTAACCCGCAGAGTCGCAGTTCAGAGTTTCCCACGTGGAGCGTCTCGAGTGTTTCTCTGAGTGTTCTCGTGTTTAAAGCCTGCATTTTTATTACTGTAAATTAAATGAATTTATTACTGTATTTACCTGCTTATACCAAAGAAAACGTGCTGCATGAATT
>JBBJLS010000016.1:6722278-6733974 GCA_037577275.1 Bryconaethiops microstoma
TACACACACACACATATACACACACATACACATAAATAATTTCCATTCTATGAAGAAGTACTGCACTTTGTTGCAGAAATACTCTACTACCAAAATTGCCAGGTTTTTCATCTGGATTCAGAAATTTCGATGCATCACTGGGTAGAAGATAGATGTTAAAATGGTGGAGCAACCACAAACAGCAGTGTTTTTTATATCCGTAAGATTAGAAAGTGCCTTGCATAAAACAATAAAGCCCACGTATGAAGGTATACTTTGTGAGTACCTGCAGCAGGTAGCTCTCATCCTCCTGCATGATGCAGTTGCCGTAGAGTGAAGTAAACACAGTATGGATCACTCCTTGTGTATGTTCCTGGTTAAGCCTCTCTCCAGCAACAAGACAGGAGGCCACGAGGCGCGGGTTCTCCCTCAGCCGCCCGAGGAACTCTCCATAGATGCTCTCCTGAAATCCCAGTGTCTTATAGCCATCTACAAACTGCGTGTCTTCTAAAACCTTGGCATGCTGACAGCATTCGGCTGGTGACGCCTCCGCACTGCACGGAAAAGAGAAACGCAAACATTTACTTTAAGGTCCTTCTTGTCTACAGACAGATTTAAAAATGTTATGGTGAGAAAATAAATAAAAAACATGCCTTTTTACTGACATGCCTCCTTCATTACATTTCCTACAGATAAAGTTGTTTTTTTTTTTAAGCCCTATGTTTGTGAACTGATGCACAAAACATCATTGTATTTATTTAGATCCTGCTGTTACCTACTGTAACACCAGCTCGAACAGTCACAGGATTTATGAATTAGGATATTCTGACGAAAGCTATCCTCATTATACATGCATGTTTGTGGTCACAAGTTTCAGGTGCAGAGGGTTCTCGGGTTACGACACAGATCCGTTCCTACGACAGTGACGCAACCCGAATCTGGGTGAAAGTCGAAACACACCTGAGCCTCAGACACTTACCAATCCTAACACAGTAAAATCATAATCTAGAACATAAAATCTGGTTAATTACAGAAACAATAACATGTTAAAAGAAAAAAAAAATTTACGCTGTTTAGTCGCACCACGTGACTCTGAGCCCCGCCCCGTTCTGGCCACAGGTTCTCTGTGGAATGAAGACCAGCACGCGCCGCTCGGCCCGGTGAGTGGAACGTTTACGTTTAAAAACAGACAGACGAACGGCCCGGCACTCAGACCCAAACTGACCCGTCTACCTGGGACCCAGCAGAATACCTTGTATGCTGGGGGTGACGGACTGATCCACCCAGAGATTTGTATGAGTGAACCATGAGTGAACCCCCCCCGACCCCGCCCCCCCCCGGTACACATTGGAGTGACCTCAGTTGTTTGGTAAGCAGCAAGCACTTACAGAAACTGTAAAAATGCACCAGAAACAGTAAAAATCGCACATTCTACCCAGTAAGATTTTACCCCAAAAAACCGCACAGAAATATTGCGCTGAAGAGAATTGATAGCAGGGAACCCCTAACGTGGGCAGTTTTGCAGATCTGAGATTTTAACTGCGATGCAGAAGCCGCGGTAAGTGAAGTAGTTTTACCTGGTGAGGATGAGGCGGTCGAGGTTGATCCTCTGCTGCTTGGCTATCCAGGCCGCGCGGTACAGCCTCTCCGCCGTCTTCAGCACCTCACCATTCAGTCGCTGGATAAGCTGTTTCTCTGAAGCCACATACAGTCTCTCCTGCTTCAGGTGGTGGGCCAGAGTGTGGATATCTGGCTTCACCATCTTTCAGCTGAACCACAGAAAGGGATACACTGTTGAGGGTAGAGAAGACACCTTAGAATAATACGTAAAAGACAACATCCGTTTCTGGACAACATTCAGAAAGACAAATATCTCCAAATCTTGAGGATAGCTTTAAAAAAAAAAATCAGGAGAGAAAAACAACACTATTCACTTAAAGTGATACAACACACTCATTTTTACTCAGTTTGTAATTTTGAATTATTTTTGTCTCCGGTCATGTTCTCCCAATAAAGTGGAGATGACCAGAAAAAGTATGTCCAGAAAAAGTACGAAATGCTATTTGTTATCTACGAAACTACCACTACTGCTCAGACAAGACTGACACACTGGTCAATAAAACCAGCCAACATTGTTTCACAGACACAGAACAGGTAAATATAAACACAGTTTAAACAGGTTAATATACGAATAATATAAAGCTCTGCCCCTTGTGTTACAACATTTATATTATTTTACACCTCATGAGTTTATGTTGTTCATTTCTGACAACTCAAAGAGCAGCTCATTTTTAAATTGGTAATCGAACTGAAAAATCATTCAATATGAACCACAATTAGGCTGCTTACAGAAACGTCAGAAAAGTGGCATTTTCAAAATATTAAATCTGTTTGAAAAGCAAACCAGCTTCTCTTTCATATTAAGGAACCACACAATGTCTGAATTCTACACCAGAGTGTAATATTTCAGACAGAAAGACAAAGAGGAACCAAAGACAGATGTTTGGAATCAACTAACGAACAATAATAATAATAATAATTGATTTCTAATGCACTTTCCATTAAAAACAATCTCAAAGTGCTACAGAATAAAATAAACGGCAAATAACATCACTTGCTGTTATTGAGCTAAAAGGTAGAAGCTGAAATTGCTCTAGTGACGAGAATTTCCTAATGATAACGTCTTCCAGGTGGTGCCATCGATGCTATCGTGGCACAATTAGTGTGTGTGAAAGCTTAAACCTCTTTATGCAGACGAATGGAACATTTTTAAAACCTTTTAAACTTGAAACTCGTCAGGCACAGAAATTCGCTGCCAGGTGTTCTCAACTTCACCTTAACAAGGGATGTAAATCTCCGACCTCACAATGTTCCTATAACAATTTGGAAAAAAAACTTCAATCACAAATTTCACCATGAAATATTACATTGACTCAGTTTAGAGTAACATCAACTGTTAAACCTTTCACAATTTTCACTCAATAGAATGTGTAAAAATGTTGAAATACACTACGTTACACACGAATGCTGGGTTATTAATACTGTAGACAAATAACTTCCAGTTAAGTCATTTACTAATAACACAATCGGTGGTTAGGAGTCTGTTGTCAGAAGGTTGTGGGTTCGAATCCCAACACTGCAAGTGTCATTTCTGAGTTTCCCTTGAGCAAGATACCGACCCCACATACTGCTCCACGGCGCCCCTCGTTGGTGGCAGCCCCTGCTTCATTTGGTGAATAAGTTAAATGCAGAGAAAGAATTTCACGCTGTGTGTTGATGTTCACGTGTGACTATAAGAGGCCACTTTACTGTACTTTCAATTACGTGATTATAGCCAATCACTCGATTAAAAATAAAATTTAAATAAATAATTTTAAAAAACATTTAAATTAAATCAGCTTACTGATAATTTCACAATCTGAAGGATAAACATGGAATTTACAGGTCATGTAAACGTGAGCTCTGAGGTCTAAACATTCTTCACGAGGGTTTAGTTTAAAAGACCACCCAGGACAGACATGTAGACCATTCTGACAGGATTTCTGGACTTCAGGCAACAGTGATGCCAAGAAGGTCAAAACTTAATATTTCTTTAGGCATGTTTCCACCATTGTCGCAGTTTACGTCTGTTCTTAATACCCGTAAAGCTAAACTAAGATCAACACCTGCTTTTCACCAATTTACTGCCAGCTAAGATACACACCTTAACAAACACATGTTCACTACAAACGAAACACAAATCTCTCAGAACTGATGACTTTTACTTCAGTGTTTAAGATGCGACTTTCAGTTTCAGTTTGTGTTTACGGTTTATTGGGACATCGGTTACATCGGTTTTCTACTTTATTCCCAGACTCGCAAAACTGGAGCTTGGTGAGAGTTTTAGCCTCGGTTTGGAACCTGTGTATGTGTGCACATGATTTTCTGTGCATGACGATTATTTTTATAGTCCTGACCATCATTAATTATTAGAACATTATATTTTTAAACATGTATAGTTATTTCAGTCCATTTATTTATGTTCTCAGTTCTTTATTTATAGGAATTCCTTTTTTCTTGGCTATTTTTCTTTTATTTCTGGTCTCACAACTGTGTATTGATTTCTAATTCTTGGTGATTATTAAACACCATTACTTGTCAGGAGCTTCACTGATTGCCAATAGCATCTAAGGTGACAGCCTTGAAAATGATAAAATAATGTAGTACATAATTTATTAAAAGAAATGCTCAATTTTCAACCCACAATTTGAATCAATTAACACTACCGGGTTCATGATTCAATAGTCACCATATTTTGAACAAAATTTAAATGAAGAAAATTGTTGATTGCATTTAATGAGACTAGAGCTGGAAAGCAGTAAGAGTGTCGTGTATGATATGAATGTGCTGGATTGGGTAGATGACTGGTGCTGGTTTTAAAAATTTGTGTCAATTGAAAAAAGAAAAATTCAGTTGCATTAGATGGCAAATCAATACATTGTATCTTACCATGATGCAGTTTTGCTTTGCAATATCACAATTGTTATGATACGTTGTTACTATCAGATTTTTTACTTTTGAAAATATTCCAAAAATGCGTACACTGTATTTAATTTTATCATTTAAAAATCATTTACATTTATTAACTGTACGCATCTTTGCACCCCTAGTCATTATAGCGTCACTTCGGTTTGGTTATTATCATCAAGTTTCAACAACACGATACAGATTTTCTACAACCACAACGCAGGCCTTGGCTCATGCATGTGCTTTTTAAAAAGGCGACTTGTGTCTTGCAAGAATATAATGTATGAAAAATTTTCATATAACAGCAAAGAATAATTTCAAACACTTTCAAAGAATTAAAATAATCATTCCTACAGTCAAAGTAGTTAAAATGTAGGTTTTTCAGCTCTGAAGCTACATTTAACAAGACATGTGGAATTACTTACAATCAAATATATTTTAGGTGTGAAAGAACTTAATGCCACACAGAATCAAAATGTGGTTGCAGGAAATGTAAATGTAGTTGAGAATTTTAAATTTCTGAAAATTGAAGATTTAGTTTGAGCAAAAAATTTAATATGATTGATTCAGCAACAACCATTTACGTAATTACATGTTGCAACTGTTCAGCACAATCCAGTGAAAACATAACCGATGAGTCCTACAATACACGTATGAAGAATTACAAAAATTATTATATTTTTTGCTCCAATGGATGTACTTCAAAAAAAAAATAATAATAATAATTACTAAAAAGGAATTTCAAGGACAGCAATAGGATTTATTCTTTCCATGATCAGAAGATTTGAATTCCGTGTTTATACACAGAGGTCATTCGATGTGCTTTACAGAAGTAAAATAATTAAAATAAAGGTAAAGAAAGCAGTATAAAATAATTCTTACTTCTTTTTATAACCGCTAACGGTTGGGGCAGATCTGATCGTTATGGGGACAACATAGTGACAAAATGCCATAGAGGCGATTCCTATCCACGATTACAGTACGTTCGTTGTGGGCTGTAATCTGTAGGCGATTGTGGTGATTCTGGCGGTGTCGGCGGTAACTCTTGCTCATCATAGCCCTCATTCAGAGGCTGATATTCTGGCGAGTCTCCTCGCGCCGTCCTCTCTTGGTGTGCCTCGAGTTCCATGTTTGCTATTCCTCTCACACGGAAAGTGTTAGATGGCACTGGAGTGCATAAAGGAGACAGTCTTTCAATATTTTTGGCTCTAGCCGTGTTTGACAGCATCTGGTCTACGAGAACAGATTGAAACTGCCAATATAATCGAGTCCTTTCAAACTGCAGGATCAGTTCAGCCACAGACTGAGACCGAGAAACCAAGAACTGGTCCACTGATAAACGTTGTAACCGACACTTCAGTAAATTCTTTCTGATGCAAATGTCCTCTTTCCCCCCCAACACATGTAAAATAATCCCAGTTTGTTCATTTGGAAGCTCCCTGTTTAGATCGAAGACTGCCGCGTTGTTTGGGCAGCATGTTAGCACTGATTTACACATTCCGAGTGGCTGAGTCACCCATAGAGACTCAGATATACCATATTGCACTGGCTGCATGGGCTTCTAGCATTACCATTACAAGCTGGTGATGAAACAGCGTTTACATTACATTACATTTACAGCATTTATCAGACACTTTTAGCGACTTCCATTCCCTAACTACAGGGGGCAGTCTCACAGTCTCCCTGGAGCAATTTGGAGTTAAGGAGCCCAATCCAGTCGTGGTATGCTGAAGGTAGGATTCGAACCCGTGACCCCCACCACCACCACGAGGAGTTTATTTTCTTACATGCTTCAGTTCGGGTTAACTGAGTTCCGCTGAATTCTTCCAAGCCCAAAGAACTGAGTGAAGCCTTTTCCTGGCCTGTTGTACCAGCAGTGCTGCTAAAAGTCTTGCAGTCTCACCCTCAACCTGCTGGATGTTTTTGGAATCGGCGTCTCGATATTTCCGTGGCTCATACTCCGGCCGTACATCAGGAACGTGTGTCTTCAGCTCTGCTCAGGGGGGTGGGAGGGCACCCACAGGTGCTCAGAACTCACTGTCTAAGAACTTAGATGCTACTTAAATAAATAAACTTTCAAACACTTTTGCATCAGACGGGGTTTAATTTTTACGCTTAAGTAAAACGGGCATAAAAAAGGAGCTAAAAAAAACAAAGCAAAGCATCAAAACCGACTCCATCTTTCCTCTTTGAGGAACGACATAATGCAGCTCTACTCTTGCTTCAGGTCTGAAAAATGCAGGTGTTTTCTGTACGTTCGTTCACTGAGAGGAGGCCACTCGCCGTTATGGACATGAAAGGATGTGCAGCTGTTTTGCTGAGGTTCGAAACAGTAAGAATAAAACTTGGAGTGTTTATTGTCATTATACTCGCGGAGAACAAAATGCTACGCAAGTATAAATAACATCTACAGCTGCAGGAATAAAACTACAGAAAAAGTAGCGCACTGCTTAAGGTAGCAGTAAAACAATGAAACTGTGGGACAGGTAAATGAGAAATAAAGGGCGAGTAACAGAAACTGTAGCATATGTTAAGTTGCTATATACAGAAGTAGCATTATGTTCAATTTTAAACGGCAATAAAAGTGGCCATGTGCATTATCTAAGAATAAAGTGCCCGTATGTGCGGCAGATGTGGAGGTAGAGCATGTCTGTGTGTATCCAGGGTGCATGTCTGTGTTACATATTCTATGTTTGTGTTACAGTTCTTGTTGACTGGAGGACTGCTGGGTTTGGAGAGGCATGGTGGGGAAAACAGCTCTGAGGAAAAGTTTGTGATCTGACCGCCCTGAACCTCCTTCCAGACGGTAGATGGCCTGGGCGCGGTGTGTCTAGGGACGTCACGATTATAGATGTTGATGGCACGATTATCGTCTTGGAAATAATCACGGTTTCATGATTATCATGATTATTATGCACATATTAATTTCACGGTGTAGACAACCACATTCCTTAGAATTTTTAACCTTTTATTTACTGCTGTTTTTTTTTTAACCAAAAAAAAAAAGACACAAAAAGACCCATCGTCTCAAATATGTCCCTCTGGTATACTTGGGGTATCCAAAAAACTCCCATACGGCAGACTTCAATCGCTTCTTTGGTGGAAATAAAGCGTATTCAGTTTTTTTTTTTCCTCTGCGGTCAAACGAGCCTTTATTCTTGATTGTACTGTCTGTGTGTTTCTAGCACAAGTGAAACATTTTCGTTCCGAGCGAGTCCCGCCAATCTGTTGATAGCACGGCCATAATCTACGTTTTTAAGAGCGGCAACAGAAACACGTTGTTGGAGACTTTACGATTCACTAATCGTGCCGTTTTGAATCGCGGTTAAATCGAGAAACCGGTTAATCGTGACATCCCTAGCCGCGACTCTCTGATAATGCTTTCGCTTTGAGGTGGCTACCATTGATTTTGTCCATGTCTTTCGCTGAGCCGCCTTTGCTACACATAGATCTTTTCGTTCTACAGATGCGCGGTACACCACACAGTCAGGCCGCAGGTCAGGATTACTGTCGATTGCACTGCGGTAAAAGTTGATTAAAAGCTACAGAGGACCCGTCTCAGCTTCCTGAGAAAGTAGTGTCACGGTTGGGCTTTTCCCACCAGGCGAGAGGTTTTAGGTTTTAGGAGACGAAAATTCACAGTTTCCAGCAGTATACATAAAAGCAAGCTTAGATTAAAAGGCATATAATTAAGTAAGATTAACTAAGAGTTTATTAAAAAGAAGAAAAAAATTTTTTTAAATCAGACACATACACACATAGGGTTACGTAGACTCCCAAGAACTCAAGGCTCTGCACACATTTCACTGCATCACCACGGATGTGAAAGGGGGGGTCTTTGGTTTTTGTTCTCCTGAGGTCTACAAAGCTCTTCTTTTGTTGCTGCTGTTTAGGACCAGATTGTTGTTGATGCACCACTTCCGTCCTGGATGGTGATGGGGGTGGTGGTGGTGGTGGTGGGTAGGATACTTCTCTCTGGACCAAGAGGTCATGGGTTTGAATCCTACCTTCAGCAACACCACTGTGTTCCTGAGCAAGACCCTTAACCCTGAGTTGCTCCAGGGAGACTGTGAGACTGCCCCCTCTAGGTAGGGAATGGAAGTCGCTTTGGATAAGAGACTGCCCGTCGTAAATGTAAATGTCTAATTCATCGTCATCTGAGCCTAATCCAACTACCGGGTTGTCATCAGCAAATTTCACAACAGTATTTGACAGGTGTACAGGAGTGCAGTCATGAGTAAAGAACAATGGGCTGGATTAGCGTGGATGTGACATGTTTTCCCAGTCCTGACAATCTGTGGTCTGTTGGTGAAAATAGCCAAGAGAGAGGAGTCCAGGCTGCTCGGTTTATGTGTCAGTTTGTGGGGGATTATGCTGTTTGTAGACTTCAGTTATACATTTAACACCAAGCTCTTGTAAGTGTTTGGTCGTCTGAAGTAGGATTGAACTGTGTCAAGTGCATTCGAGGCGCCATTATTTAAACCGGGGCCGGTTTCACAAAGATAGACTGTAACTATAACTTAGATATAGGGTATAGTCAGACTTGACATAGACGTCTAAGTAATACTGTTGTACAAGGCAGTTAAGACCCCGACTATCTTAAGTAATACTATGCTTGTTTTGACTCTTTTCAAAAAAAAAAAAAAAAAAAAAAAAGGCAGACCAAGCGGACACATCTAACCGTGCAGCACCTTTCACCCATTTGGAAAATATTTGTATTTTGGAGGAATTCAACACCTATGAAGACATTTTATTAGGGGAAATTTAGTGAAGAACGCAACAGCAAAAGAAAAATGCAGTTTGGAAAAAGTTTGCCACATCCGTTAAGAGCGTAAATCCCGCTGTCATCAGGGATGTTGTCGCGGTTCAAAAAAGATTTAATTTACATGGAACATTGTAAATTTCCACGATCCCTGAAAACTCTTTCCCGTCTTACAGTTCTCTCCATAAACTCACCAGCAAACCACGAATTATGAACCATCTCTTCCTCTGTTTTTTTTTTTTTTTTTGCTCTTTTTCTGCTGTTACCATGGTGACATAGCACTTTAGACCTATGTTAGCCTGGGGGTGAGGCGGCAAACTTTTTAAGTGTAAAATGACTTTGTCTTAACTTTTGTGAAACTGTCTTACCTGCATTAGACTGGTCTATAAACCAACATATAGACCAGTTTAAACTACTTTAGTGAAACCGGCCCCAGGTGTTTGTCCAATCCGGCCTCTCAAAACACCTCATGATTTATGGTTGTAACTGGCTGGTAGGTGTTCAGACACTACAGATTTCTCAGGCACTGGGACGATGGTGGACGTTTTTTGTAATAAAATATTGAAGGTGAAATGACTGGAGATGAAATGAATGAAAGAATGGTCTTTTGCAGAACAGGGCTTCAGCCTACATCACCGCTTCAGACACTGAATTTGCTTTCCTCTGCAAGAGCTTTATCGTTGGTAAATGAAAGAAACTGAGGTCCAGTCATTTGTATCACTTGAGAGTCTCTGAAGTTGAACCAAAACAGCAAAAATAAATCAATAAATAAACACATTTTAAAATTGGAAACATTTGGTTTAAAATAAAAGTCTTGGTAAAGAAAATTTAAGTTTCTACATATTACAACTTATGGTAAAATTAGTTTTCAATTATTTGGGGGTGACCTAAAATTGAGTCAGTTGTGAATCAATAAGATAAACAATCCACACCTTAGGTTCTGCTATAAAAACGTATCTGATGTTGACTCAACCATGTTACATTTAGAAAATCTGAATCTAACCAAGCATCAGACCCCAGGCACTTCACAGGCCTCTATAACTGAGAGCCGAAGAGGATTATTTCTTTCCTGGTATCCCTAACGTGAACATCCAAGCTGAATCTAAAGCAACTCTTCCCTCATTCTTTGTTTCCTCTGTCTTATGCCATAAAAGAAGGAAGGTGTGTCACAAAACAAGAGGTGTAATAACACTTAAACTGCATTCCAACTATCTTTAGTCTCTGAAGGGCAAATAGATTTAGCACAAAAGTAAATTAAGATGCACAGACTTTAAATATTCAACTAAAAAACACTAAACAGTTTGTCCTACAGCGAATGTCCAACAGTACTGCATGAACTTATAGGATAGACCATAAAAACACTTACATTTCCAAACAGCAGAAAAACTCAGAGGCTTTTTTTCTTAAAACTAAAACAATACAACACAAAAAAAAACAAACTGAATTATCAGTAACAGGCACCTATAAGTAACACAGTAACACAAACATATGTAACAGATTACTAAACTTCTGTAAACTACTACCATCACTCATGCATGGGCTCACTTTCTATTAACTAAGTTTACACAAAAATAAGTCAATGTGAAAATAAAAAATGATTAGAAATCCTGAATATGGTTGGTTACCCTTCATCATTCACAGTTTCTCCTTTTTAAATGTGCCTGATTTGATTCTGCCTGCTGGATTCTGTTTCCACTTTGATCAGCACGAACACCACATTGTTCCAACTGTAAAACATTAAAAGGTTTGTATGATATGACATGAGCGATATTTTAAACATCCAACAGATGTTTCTCTCCTCTTGCGCTCCCAGTTATTGGCGGCTGCGGTACTGTTGGGTTTGGAAGCCCCAGTTTGCTGATGCTGAACTGAACACTTTCATTTGTCTCAATTGGGAGATGAATAAAAAACAAACTGAACAAGTTTTGTTTGGATGTTCATTTTGGTTAGTCCAACACAACCTAACTTTGTACTAGGCACAAAAAAGTCTTAGTACAGATCTGAGTGTACAGATTCAACAATCATTCACTCTCAGACATACCAGTCGAGTACTAACACCGCATGGAAAGCAATATACTGTTTTGCAGCAAAATAGAAAAACATCTTTAGAAGGAAGTGTGACTATGTAGAATTGTAGGGAGAATTAAGTGCCATGGTCATTATTGTCTATTTGTTTTTGGTGAGGGCGACAGCTCATCTGTCTGTGTTCTGGAAGAGAGCCTGAATCAGACTCATTTTATTACTGGAAAACTTCTGGGCGAACTTCTCTACATTTTGCAATTTAATGCAAACTTGTATAGTTTTCAATTATGTGTGGATGACCTAAAACTAAGTTAACGGAACATCTATAAGATCTGATCTGGGGGAGCAGTGTGTGTAGGTGGACCAGAGTGTGGGGGGGAAGCAGTGCGTGGGGGGGGGGGAGAGAAGCAGTGGGTGGGGGGGGGAA
>JBBJLS010000016.1:6735517-6749524 GCA_037577275.1 Bryconaethiops microstoma
TATAACCAGCTTCATCACAAAAACTGTACGTGCGGGAAAAACTAAACACAGATTTGAAATCAGCATGAAAAACACTAGAAAACCCACAGAAACTGATCTCTGATGATTTTGAGCTGTTGACCTGTGTAACACAACAGTGTCACTCCTCCGGTGAAATTCACACTTTTCACCAGCAGGTGGCGATCATGTAACAAACAGCAGAATAACTTTGAAAGGCTGATTAACGTTCCATTAAAATACAGCCTTAAAATAAATAAATAAACGAGAAAATAATTACATAGTGATTCATATACATACTGAATATTAAACTGATTTTTTGTTTCGTTTTGTCTTTTTTTTTTTTTTTGCTTTGACAACACTGACAAATTATATGGACAAAAGTATTGGGACACATCTGTTTTTCAGGGTTTGGGTCCCTTACTTCCAGTGAAGCATCTTAATGCTTCGGGAGACCAAGACATTTTGGACAGCACCATGCTTCCAACTCTGTGGACCCACTTTGGAGAAGAACCACAGAAACTCCAAAATCTTGTGGAAATCGTTCCAAGAAGAGTGGGAGCAGTTAGAGCTGCGAAGGGAGACCGACTCTATACTAAAGTCTGTGGGTTTGAATGCAATGTCATTGAAGACCCTGTTGGTGCAATGGTCAGGCGTCCCAATACTTTTGACCATATTGTGTGTATGTCTCCTACCACTAGCAGGCGTTATTTTTCCAGATATTAAACTCTGAGCCATGATTTGGATTTTCTGGTTCTCCCTGCGCCATTTTACCAGAGAACAGAGAGGAGAGCTGTTCAGCGACCCGCCGCTGAGGGGCGCTACAGAGAGAGAAAAGAACAGGCCCGTACTGCCCCTGCACTCAGAGGTTCTCAGGGATAGAACACAGAACATCTCCAGTCAAAACACAATATTTCTGCACTACCCTGTTTTTAATGCTTTTCAAATCCTAACAGTTGAATTTTACAGCCCCATACAGGGGATAAGTGTGCCAATATATTTACAGTGTAATCAATATATATCACTTGTATGTATATTTCTTTTTTCATGCATGCAAATATATGGAAATATATTTCAACTAGTTAATATTAAGTAAATGAGCTGTTAAGAAAGTGATTTGCTATGTAAAACACTTCGCATTACTATATTGCAGGAATGTGGAGTGTGATTGCGTTGTTGCTGTTTAGAGACACGCAAACACTGGTTTCATGACCAAAAAACGTTTGTGTCTATGAGAAAACAAGCCCACAGCACGGAATCAAACCAGAACTTCTTCTGACTCTCCTGATACAGATCATTTTACCGTGAGAGACGCTGCCTCACCGTCTCTCACCAAGACATTTATGGTTAAGGACGGCCGAAAACGTGTGGAGCGAATCGCTCTCGCCTGAAAACGGGTGGGGAAAAGTGCACAAATCTGCATGCAAAGGCTGATTATTTTAATTAAACCACAACAGTAAAACACGTCTGACTTGAGCTTTAGTTTCTTGAAGTCTGTTTGTGAGTCTGCTGTGAGTTTAGCTCCGTAACACTGAACTGTTGTTCTGACCGTCACCTCACTCTCTCTCTACACACTTTTAAGACGAGGATGTAATAATAATAATTAGGGGTGTCACGCGATTAAAAATCTAATAATCGAATTAATTATAAGCTCACTGATTAATTAATCTAAATTAATCCAATTTAATCGCATTAATACATTTTTGCTGTAAAAGTATTTTTAAAAATTCAAACGAATTTCGGCATATGAGTGAATGAATAATCAACATTACAGACTTTCAACGTCTCTTTTATTTAATAACTGTATCTACACAGTTCATGTGCAGTAATGGACACAGCGATCACAAATATGACCTAACATGCAGAGGGAAATAAATGCTTCAGCAAAAACAATGATAGAACTCAGTCCATCTATAAGCTGCAGTTTATTACAATGTACATACAAGCACGGGTGCAATGAGGAAATATGCTGCCGCGTCGAAAAAGGCTTCCTTGAAGCTCATACAGTTCAGTTTATAGTAAATTCATAACACTGATAATGATGAGAAGTAGAAGAGCCCGGGAGCCATGTTTCAGCAGAACACCTGACCGGGTTAAAGTCACATGGTGTGATTAATCAGCGTTGATTTTTTTATGCATTATTTTTTCTGTCATTAATTGGTCGAAATTAACGCGTTAATTCGACACTCCTAACAATAATAAATGGCTCTGATGTTCCATCAAGAAGGCGTGCTTGGGGTGGGACGGGTTCTCCATGATACTGAGAAGCTTCTTCAGCGTTCTCCTCTCAGACTCCTCCACCAGAGTCTCCAGTCTGACACCCAGGACAGAACTAGACTTTCAGATCAGCTTGTCCAGCCTGTTGGCATCAGCTGCCTTCACCCCACAGCTGCAAAGGTTCTCAGTTTATTAGAGAGGGGCATGTTTTCTTTGTAGACTACTGAAGCACCCACCCACTTCACTCTGGATGACATTTACAGCATTTAGCCGACACTTCCATTCCCTACCTACAGGGGGCAGTCTCCCTGGAGCAACTCGGGGTTAAGGAACCCAGTGGTGGTGATGCTGAAGGTAGGATTCGAACCCATGACCTCTTGGACCGGAGATAATTTTCCTACCCACTAGGCCACCAACACCCGGTCAGTTTCTGACTGATTTTCTGGATAATTAAACATTTACTTACATATCAGGCTTCCTTTCTTTCATCATACAGATCAGTCAGAGTAGCATTAGACTCCCAGGGAGGAGAAAAATGACTTAGAGGAGCTTAAATGGGAAACGACTGGAGTTTGTTTGCAAACATGTCAGGGTGGAAGATGACAGGGCGTCTCAGGCACCCGACACAGAGATTTGAGTGAATTTTACAGATATTCTATACGTTTCTGTACAATTTAAGCGCAACAGCGTTGATGAGTTCTCTTTGTCCCCATGTGTTGAATGTATGAAAACATGCTTAAAAAGTGGCAGAAAAACCCACCGCCCTTTACATGCTACCTTCTTTGTAACGTAATAAATGATGTAATTTACTTAATGTCATGTAAATAAAAATGTTTCATTCGTCAAAACGTCAAAGAAACAGAAATAGTCCTCAAAAGCTAAAACTGGCACATCAGTATCAGACCGTGGAGAAATGTAAGAAGTTGGTCCAATTTGATGAATCAAATTTCATTTGTACATCGTGTGGACAGTTGGGTGCATGCGCTTCACCTACCTAAGGAAGAGAAGTTCCAGAACTCATGACAGGAATGCGAGCCAGCGGATGCAGTGTGATGCTCTGGGCCATGTTCTACTGGGAAAACTTGGATCCTGGCATTCATGTAGATGGAACTTTGACTCGTATCATCTCATTAAATGTAGAAGGCCTAAAACACCTCAACGCAATGGTGCCACACTGCAAAACTTGTTCAGCTTGAGGACCTTGATAAAGAGTTCAGTTGGCTTGGCCGCCAAATTCTCCAGATCTCAATTCGATCATGTATTTGTAGATGTGCTGTACAAACTAGTCTGATCCATGGAGACCCCACCTCACACTTACAGGACTTAAAACATCTACTTCTGACATCTTGGTGCCAGTCCTTTGTGGTTTTAATGTTATGGCTGATCAGTATGGAGACACAATTATAGTACTGATAAAGCTCACCTTTACAATAATAAAAATATATGAAGCTGAGGCCGTATATTTCAAACAAGTCTGGCTGAAAAGGGTTGCTTTTGTGTTGCTGTGTCTGTGTCCTTTGGAAGATTGGCATTTCAGAGATGTTATCAGCAAATAAACTGATGTCATTATATTTCAGGCTGCGTTCTTCCACCCGTATATCATCTATACTTACCCAGCCATCTTGGTGTCTTGCTAATCATGTAAAATTAATGTCCTGTATGTTGCTTTTATGTATACCGCTTTTAATTTTCACCTTTTTCACCAGGTGCTACAGAAAAGTGCTACTGTGCGTAGGACCAGGCGGAAATGTAAAATATAAGACTGGCTGTTACATTTGAGCAATTATTGATTATCCTCCTATTTGGTGAAATATTTCACACTTTAAATCAGTACACTGGTATTCAGTCACATGGCACCTACTTTTCAATAGCACCACAATATAGTGCACAGTGTGCTATGCAAAAAAAGCTCATATTAGGGCTGGGCATGTTAACGCATTATTATCACGTTAACGCGTTATTTACTTAACGCCGACAATTATTTTATCGCATGGTAATGCAGGTTTTAAAAAAAAATTCTTTTATTGTGAAGTTCGTCGCTTTTTTGTGCATGTGAGTGCACGCAGCACGCAGCTCTACGTCTCGGCTGGATTTCGTGGGTGTCAAGCATCCCATTACTTTTGTCCATATTATATATTACACCAACAGGGACTTTAATGACACTGTATTCAGATACATAGACTTTCATATCGAGTTGCTCCCCTTTACAGCTGCTATAATGGTTCCACCCCCCCATCCTTGTTTTTCTATAATAAACTAGATAAAACCTGAACGCCCTGCAGTGGTGAATAGCTTTGGTTTTATATTTGATTTGATTACATTAATGTTAAAGTTGACATTTACAGAAATATTTGTTTAAAGTTTTTAAACCAAATGTTATTGCACTTTTGTTCATATAGTAGTACTTTAAAAATAAAAGTGCGCAACACACTACTTTTGAACTAATTATTTAATTTTGTGTATAACGGTGCGATTAATCGCGTGTAATATCAGAAAACCCTGCGATTAATCGCGATTAAAATTGTTAATCGTTGCCCAGCATTAGTTAATATACATTTATTAAAATCTCCTGATTATTAACGAGAATCTGTTTATACATTAATTTCGTACAGCTATGTTTATTTAGTCAGATTTGCTAAACTTGTCACGGTAAACAGATCACCCACAATTTCACAAATAAATCAAACAAAATCCAGTATTTAATAGGAAAGTAATAGTTTTTTCTTCTCCTTTGCCCGATTTGCCCCAGCAGTCACCTGGTCACAGGTTATCCACTCAGTTTACATTTATGGGTGAACAGAGATTGTTCAGGTTCTATGTATTTATTGATTCATTACAATGCAAGAACAGCGTAAAAAGACTTTAATTAATTGAGCACAGGGCATAAACAAAATTGCATTTAATTGTGTCAAATTCAATTAGCATAACAATATGCAAATTGAATTTACATATGTAAAATACAATTAGCAGAACATTATGCCAATTTTGCAACAAGCAATATGCATATACGAATAAAACAAATAGTAAAAATTTCTGAACACAGGTCCATATGTTTCTTTCAATATGTTTTTGTTTACATATTGTACTGACAACTTTATTGAAATTAATGATGTAGACATATTAGCATATTGTTATCAACTGAAAAATCATTTTCATCACAAATATATATACCTCAGATTTTAAGGGTGTTACCTTCACATACATACTAAAGCTGTTTATATAAGCGTGTTTCATTTGTTAAACCAACCATATTCAAAACTGTACATGTACTGTATATTTTTCATAAAAATATTCCATTTCAAATATATTAGTTGGGTCATTTGTTCCTGCTAATTAAAATGTAAATATATATTTCAAATAATAACGTGAAATTCAACACAATCATGCTAAAGTAATACAGTAACCATAAACAAGCAGAGAATCGTGGAATGAACTCGGGTAATTTGAATATAATATGTTAATTTAAATGTTAAATAGTGCATGATACAAACGACCGCATGAATGGATTATTTCTATTTTTGTAACTGACGGTCACTTTACTCTTCACATTGTCTGCAGAGTAACAACAGTTCTAAACACTTTTTTTTTATGCTATAGAATAAATAAAATACAATATTTATACTATAAACTAAACAAAAATAAATAAATTCAGTGAAACAATGTATTTTTGTTTAAAAAAAAAGTTTGGTTTAAGACTTTTCAATTCACTCCAGCCTTTGCATGGATTTGTTTGTCACGGCTGCGAGATGAATTGAGGCACAAGTGCTCAGCGATCAAAAAACAAAAGAGGTGCAATGAAGAACTGGGATAGAAACTGAAACAGGACAACAACAATCACTAAATATGAAAGAAACCTATAAAGTCCAGGGCAAACCGAGAAAGCCACTAGTACATGAGGGTCCAAAAACGTACAAGAGATGACAACAAAGGAGAATGCAACAGTGAAGAATTTCAGAATTTCAGAATTTCAGACTTAAATACAAAGTAACACCCTTAGTATTTTCCCACTGGTGTGTAAAATACAAAAATCAAGGGGTGAAAAACAAAAAAATGCTCAATAGTCTGGTGGCCTGGAGCGAGGGCGTGTCCTTGATGGTCGAGACGGGGTAGATGTCATTAATTTTCTTTTTTTAAGTGCACAAAATACTTTGGAAATTGTTAAAAGAAGACGAAATATACTCGAGCGGCTATCAGCACGGGTGTTAAAAACATTGTATATACACACTACATGGCCAAAAATGTGGACATTTCTTCTTATCAAAGGGTTTGACTATTTCACGTCAATAAAATCAAGCACGGTGAAGATCCATGCAATCTCCATAGACAACCACTGGCAGTGGAGTGGGTCTTACTGAAGAGCCGGAGTGACTTTCTGAGTCACTTTTCAATTTCAGTGCCGTAGTTGTGAACTGGGAAAGCCTCCGGACACTCGATTTTACAAAATATGACAGGAAAGTGCTGAAGTGCATGGTGCATAAAAATCATCTGGGCTTGGCTACAGCAAAAACCTCATAGTGCCAAACTGGAAGCGGCACTAAAACTGCAGGCCGGGATCGAATAAGTTTGCAATGCTAAGCATAGGATGGAATAATGTACTCTGGAGAAGTGGAAACGTACTCACTGGAGAGATGCATCACTTTACTGGCATTCTGACAGATGTTTTGTTTGGCGGATGCCAGGGGACGAATTAGGACTGTTTACTGCCAATTGTAAAGTTTGGTATAAGAGGAATAACAGTCTAAGGCTGTTTTTCAGTGTTTGGTGTCATAATGCTACAACATAAAATTACATTCTAAGTAACAGTGCGCCTCCAACTTTGTGGCAACAGTTTGGTCAATGCATTTTCTTGTTTCAGTGTGACAGTGCCACAGTGTAAGTGAAGTCAATTTGGTTTGCCAAATTTGGTTTGGAACTTTAACCCCACTAAACATCTTTGGGATGAACTACAACAATTGTGAGCCACACCCTAATGCTCGGCATCGGTATCCAACCTCACGTTGCTTCTGTGGCTCCAAACCTGTTCTATGTTGCACAGCCTGTCAAGAAGAGTGGAGGCTTTTCCAGCAGCAAGGAATAAACCAGCTCCAAAGGAATGACCATGCTTTCAGAATGTTGTTCAACATGCACATATTGATGTGATTTGTTTTGGGTGTCCACATATTTTTGGCAAATATATATGTATATAAGTATGTAAACAGTTAGCATTGTCATACAGAACAAGGTTGTCAAGCTTCTTTTCAGTTTACGTACAATTAACCTTGTCACAGAGTAGCCACCTTCTAAATGTACAATATTTTCACATAAACCAAACTTACTATTATAACGTAATTATTATAATCCCAAATACTTATTATAAATGAAATTATCATCAATTTGTTGTGTTTTGTGTTCTGCACTTATATAGAATACTTGTGAATTGGTTCACTTGCATGCACACGACATGCAAGTGCGCACCCAGTAAGACAGGACTGACGCCCTGAATATTAAACTAAGGTCTCTTATCATTACAATAAAATCATTGTAAATTTCTAGATAAATCAACGATAAATAATTTTATGCATCAAGAAGCAAAATCTGTATTCATATCTAACTTTCACTATAGTGTAATGTTTTGCAAATTGCATCCCACAAGCATTTTCTAGCATATTGCTATGGTAGGAGAGCAGATCATTCTAAAAGTAATTACAGTACTAAAATTTGTATCTACAAACATCAGTTTTATATATATATTTAACCAAAAATATGCTCCATAGATAAAGCACTTTGCATCCACTGGAACCCCAGAGGTGTGCTGGCTTATATAATGTCATCTAGTAGGTGTGGTGCACCAATCCAGTCAAGTATTCTTGGCTCAGAAGCTGCCATGATCATACACATGAACTGTTTCCCTGTTCTCTTATCTATGGGATAGATGGTCGTGGGTGTGAACCTCTTGTTGTTCTCCACAAACTCACAAAGTTGGTTGTATATTTGTGGAAACTCGTGGCGAAGGAACACTCCTCTTGTTCGGAGTTCCTTTTGGATATTAATGAAACAGATCTCTCGTGCTTTCCTACCCTCTTGTCCTGCTTTGTCCATATCAGATGTTCCAGGGGGAGGAGTGAGAATAAGTGTCTCCATGCCATTTTCTTTCTTTAAAACTTTTTTATCTGGACTTGAAGAGGCCAGTGACACCTTAGCATATTTGCGCACTGTTGCTGCTTGTAACCTAGGTGAAGGTCTGTTAGGCACTAAGTCACTGATAGCTATGGATACATTCAAAAGGAAACAGTCACCAGGGTCATACTCCTTGCCTGCATCTTGGAGTTCCTTACCGTATTCACCAAGGCTGTCTTTGAAACTGTCTAATTCCCTGAGTGACAGATATGTCGGAGACATGGCAATGCTTTTAAGTCCGACTTGGAGAAAGTGATCTGCAGAACCAGGGTTCTGGAAACCTATGAATAGGACCCCTCTGCCTCTAGACAGGTAGCCCACTTTAGCAATACGTGAGAATGCTCTATGAATCTCAGAGTTTTCTCTGCAATGTTTTAGGATATGCCTACAAATACTACTGATACGCCCGTACAGGCAGCTCTCTTTGTGGGTGTCCCAGTCCTCCCGCCTGCAGTTTCTGGAGCAATAATAAGTGTAACAACTATGGCAGGACTTGAAATACAAACTAGCATTAAACAGAGTTTCCCGATGCTGGCATTTGCTGTTGGAACACACCATACAACCCTCTTCATCTCCACTTTGGTTCACCAAGATATCCTCAGTACTTCCCTGAAACCTCTCACAACCACTGTCTGGAGTATTTAAAAGTCTAGAATCACCTTGATCTGTGCCCCTCTCTCTTTTCATCTCATCATCATTAAGCAACTGTTTCAGCTGGTCTATCAAGGCATCACTGGACTGCCTACTGTTCTGAGGTTTGCAATCAATGACCAAGTCAGCCAACAACTCATCCAGTTGCTCAAGGCTCTGCTGCAGGGAATTGTTGTTGGGTTTTCTCTCTGGAGGTTCTGACAAATCTGGGGGTCTTACAAGATTATGAGTGTTTACATTTTGAAACTGTCTACCATTTGTGACCGAGCTCCCATCTCTTTTTCTACTGTTACCTCCAGAAATGTCATTGTCAGTTATGGTAATCTCTGGTGTTACAAACCATTGACATCCCATGCCAGATTTTTTATTCCTGGCACACTTTTCCAAAGAATTTTCAGAGAGGGATAAGGCAGCATATCGTCTTGGTGAACTTGACAGGTTAATTATGACTGGTTTTTGTCTGTTGTCGGGAGAAACTCTTTCTCTCCCTTGATAATAAAGGTTTTCATAACTCCTGCCTCGTGGAACAGTGTGATCTTTCCCCATATGAGAGATGGGAATGTTCTCCCAGGACTTTGAGTAATTTCTAACATTTCCTCCTAATCGAGTAGGCTCAGTGAAGTGATCAGCATCCCAGCAGTTCACTCCTGGAACTTTCTGAGGTGTCACCTGTGAGGATGGATATTGACTAGAATATGTGGCTATGCTTGATCGGTACCAGTCTTCCGAAAACCCTTGAGACATATGCTGATGCTGTGGCCCTTCTGTGTGGTATGCTGTCATAGGAATGGAGTAATCTACTGGGGAATGGCTAGATTGTGTGTAGAAAACATTGGAATGGTCGGAGGGGAAAGGTCTTGCATTTTCTGTATAATGAGTTTTTGCTTGTGGTGTAGTCACAAAATGTGGTCCAGGGTCACTCACTGAGTATGGTCTATTGTAGTATGAATTCATTGAATCTCGGCGAGAATCAGCACAGTACGTACGCACAGGCATGGTGAAAACCCAACGGGATCTTGGGTCATTCACATACTGACTGCTGTTAATACTGTACTGGTCATCCTGACAGTAGGATCTACCTGGTAGTTGGACTGGATACCTGGTGGGGTCCTCTGTATAAAAGAATTTCGTGGGAATGTTTGGGTTAGATATAGTTCTATATTCCCTTGGATCTCTGGGAGAAATATCTGGCTGGATGTAGCCACTGGGCATAAAGTTTGGATACTGGTAGGGTTGCCCGAAGTCCATGCTGTAACATTCACTGGGAGTAGGTGTTCTGGAGGTGGGCATTTGGCGTGGTACAGACATACTCCTGAAACTTGATGTAGAATACCTCTGCCAGGGCATGTCATGTCTGGCATTGGGAAATTTCCTTGTAGTGTGGTGCAGAACTGTAGCATCTGGTTTGATATCCACTCTGTACCTAACATGAGGAGAGTTGGATAACTTTTCCTGCTTGTTCTCTTCAAAACAATCTGAGACACAAAGCGGTGTATGCGGCTGCAGCTTGATAGGGTGCACCTCATTAATCAAAGCCCGATTTGTATTCAGAGATTGTTCTTGATTTTGAAGCAACGCATCAGATTTTTTGGGGGGGTACACTGGAGATTGCCCCCTCCTTGTTGAGGGCTGAGATAATGTAATAGGCACTGGGGTAAGGGTGGCTTGTACTTTAGGAGCAGTTTTTGACCGAGTCTTCCCTTGAACACTAGTCCTTGCTGATTCATTGGTTTTGTCTGCGCTGGTCTGTTGTTGAGACAGCTTTGTGTTGAATAGATCAGGAGAGGAAAAGCGAAGATGGCTTTGCTGTCCAATGCCATTCCACACAACATCTTTACTCACTGTCTGCTGCTCAGCTGTGGAAGGATACTCCATGGACGAAGAAAAGGAATTTGGGTCATCCAGTGACTCAATGAAGTCAAAGCTTCTGCAATGTCTTTTGTTGATGATTTCTAAGTTTTTATTTTGTGTTCCAACCATTTGGGAATCACGTTCTTTAGTGGCTAGAGAATACTTTGTGAACCCACAATTTGGGCCAACTGTGATGTCTTGATAAAGGGTTGATGCAATTATATCAGGAGGATAAATCCGTGTCATCGTAAAGGGACTCTTTTACTGGTATCCCTCAGATCATACCACCTAAAAATGCAACAAAAAAAAAAAACATTAAGTGCATTTAGGCATAGAGAGTACACTGTTAAATGAAGAATCAAAGCATACAGTAACCATATATACTAAAGCACGGGTCACCAACATGGTGCCCATGGGCACCAGGGTGCCCCCATGTACCACATGAGTAGCCCCCGGACCTGTTCTAAAAAGTGAACAGTGTCTAACGTTTAATTTTATCCTGTTGCTATTCTTCTTTAATCACATTTGCATTTCTATAGATTTGAAAATGACAATTTCTTAAAAAAAACATTTAAAACATGTTTACTATGCATGACGTTTAGAGAAGTTTAGGTAAACTCTGTTCTAGTGTATCACACTGGGAGCCCTTCGTTTGACTCAGTACCCATGAAGTAGCTCTCAGTTTCAAAAAGGTTGGTGACCCCTGTACTAAAGTATGAAATCTGTGACTGTCAACGCATCTGTTGTCCATTATTGTATAAAATATTTAATTTCATGTCATGCTGTGTAACCACATGTAGTGTAACAGGAAGACCTGAACATTCAGGCCCTGATTAAAAGCTAAAAATCTTGACAAAACTTTCACTAATTTTGAGCAGGAGTAGATTTAAAAGTGCACTGCTAAGCATGGACATACATTTGACATATGTTCAATTCTGCAGTAAGCAAAACAGACACACCCTGAAATAAGGGACTTGCTTGCTGGACACTTCAATGATAGATTGTAGTGAACACACATACACACACACACCAATCAGTGCTGAAAAAACACTATTAATTATGAAGAGTCTTAGAGAAACTAGAGGATGAATTAGTACAGAGAAGAATTTCCCAGTGAACAAGAGTGAAATATTATTTTTCTCTATAGTCTTCTCAGTTGGTTCTTTTTTACACTTGGCCCTGTAATAATAATAATGTGAGATGTGTATAACTAAACCAAACAAAAGCAACTTTTAACTCCACTACCTTTTCCAGTCAGATTTCTAATATCAATCATCTTTAATCAAATCCAATTAAACTCTTCAAAATAAAAATGCCAAAAAGATGCTACATAAGAATGTCATGGGCATGTCTCACATCCCATGCCCACGGCCAGTCCTGCCACCCCCTCCCTTTGCAATTCCTGGCCAGCTGCACGATTTGTTGTCATGTCGCTGGCATCCCCTTATGCTTCCAAGAACACTTCAAGGCCAGCTCCCCATTCTCCTGGTTCCTTGTTGCTGGCACCCTTGTCTCCTGGTTTCTCATCAATGGGCCTCGTCTTGTGGGAAAACCAGCAGCATTCCATGCCTCCAGGTTCCAATCAGCTGGTGTGCACGCCTCCAGGTTCTGAACAGTGGTTCCAGGTTTCGAGTAGATTGCTCTCCCATCCCCTGGACCTGAGCAGCTGGGCATCTCATCCCCAGATCCTAAGCAGCCACCTCTCCCACCCCCCAGTCCCACGCCGTTGGCCGTCCAGCTTTCTGGTCCCCTGCTGACGGCCTCCCAGTCTCCTGGTTCCCCAATGACTGCCTCCCCGTCTCCTAGTGCCCACCAACTGTCTTTGAGTCCCATGACCACCCACTGTTGGCTGCCCAGTTCCCATGTCTCTCATCACCGATCTCTGTGTTCCTTAGTCCTCTGCAGACGGCTTCCCTGTCTCCTGGTTCCCTGCCGACAGCCTCAGAGTCTCGAGATCCTCCACTGTCAGCTGCCTAATTTCCTTATCCCTTATGACTAGGTCCCCTGTCTCTAGGTCCTTCATCAAGACATGGTGTGTGTCTTCACTACTCCTCCTCTAGGCCAATTCCAATGGCAGGATTATGTGCACCTCTGGAGATGCACTCTGGGGTGGTGTTGTCACACCATGTCTTGTGTGCCATGGCCCTGGCGAGCTCATTCGGCGGAGTGCTGAGTTTGGCAGCTCCCTCTCCCATTGTTTTCCCTCTTGTTTTGGTTTCTCACGTTCCCCTGATTGTCAACACCTGTTCTGCATTTTTCACTGCCTATAAATTCCCAGCCTAACCCAGAATCTAGTGTCAATTCTTGATCATCTCTACTGGTTAGCGTGCTTTGTTGTTTTGTTTGTCTTCTTAAACAGAGTAGTTAGAAATAGTACTGGCAGTCTCTCTTCAGCATCGAAGACACTGACTCTGAAAAGGCTTCTGGAACTGTTTCTTTTTGACTGTGTGTCTGAAGCAGTGCTGAATTCAGTGCCTCAATCTGTGCTCAGTGTCTCTTTTGTTTGGATTTCCCATGAAAACTGCTGAAATAAAATTTATTTTAATTTCTTGTAGAATTTTCAGTGGATGGTTCTTTAAGGAATGTCAGAAAATAAAAAAAACTCCATGTAATGTAACAGTTATTGGAAGAACCTTTCAGTTGGCATAAACCAAGTATTACATTCTTCACAATCACAAATCAATTTTCTAAGCACACTAACTTTTATATTTTGAGCTATATTTAACATTTATCAGTTCAATCTAAAAATAAGGGGCACACAGAATTAAAATGGAAATGTAGATAACACTGAAATTACTATGAATATATTTTGGAAACACAATTCTGCCGATTAGAAACACAGTGTCCCACAGATACAAACGATAATATTTCCAGTAACAAACATAACCATTCGCTCATTTTATGAGCTTTTTTATTATTTTCCACTTCTTACTCTTGTAATTTCTTACTTAAGTTTTAGTAATTTAATTCTCATACCATGCACTACCGTTTTGTGCTAGTTCTGATCATTTTTCTCTGTTTTTTTCCACTTTTTTCACCCGTGTTTGGAGATCCAGCACGTGGCTCCTTTGTTTACAGCCGTGATCAGCTGTTAGCTCTGCGCCCCACAGCGGTGCTGCCGGCCGATAGACCCGA
>JBBJLS010000016.1:6749624-6760882 GCA_037577275.1 Bryconaethiops microstoma
CCTTCTCGTCCAACATCAGTGTCTGACCTCATAAATGCTACAGAATGAATGGGCACAAATTCCCACAGAAACTCCAACATCTTGTGGAAAGTCTTCCAAGAAAAGTGGAAGCTGTTAGAGCTGCAAAGGGGAACCAACTCTATACTAACTCTATACTAACTCTATACTAAAGTCCATGGATTTGAATGCAATGTCATTAAAGACCCTGTTTGTTTAATGGTCAGACGTTCCAATACTTTTGTCCATATAGTGTGTGTGTGTGTGTGTGTGTGTGTGTGTATGTGTGTGCAATCAAGTGTATATATGTAAATATATATCTCTACATATCGAGAGACAAATCGTGTCTTTCCTTTTTTATAGACAGGACATCCACAACCCAGAACACACATTTTCATCCTGGAATGAATTTGATTTGTTTGTAGTTTCTAAAACTTGTTATCCTCCATATTTACAACAAAGGGAACTGAAAGAAGAGTTCTGTTGTGGTGTCACTGACTCTTATAAATTTCCATAGAGCCTATGATCATTAACATTAAACAATTAATATAGGATTTGTATTTTAAAGTGGCAATATCTAACCTGGTTGTTTAGTTCGGTGACCTGGGTAGTAAGAACGCCCCCCAGCTACAAGCAGCAAGGTTGTGTCCCTCCTTTGATGCTATTTTGTAAAAATAAAGATGTATTTTGTTGAATGTCTGCATCTCTGACCACAACTACTGTTCACTTTACCTCCTAGTTCCAAATAAGTGTGCTTTTAAACCTTAAGTGGAAAATCAGATATATCGCCACACATATATGCTTTATTGGATATGTGCACATTTTGTCAGCATAGTCATTTCACACATTTAAGCTACAATGACACCATAATATTTGCAATTTAAATAGATTCAATAATATCACTTCTATATCATCTATATATTAGATTGCTTGATATATTCTTTCATTTTTTTTGTACAACTGGCAGGCATAAACAGACATGGTTTCACAGAAATTTCAACAGTCCATACAGCATAAAACTGTCCCAAATAACAAATCTGAATAAATATACTTTAAAAACAGACAACACCACACTCTAATATGCACTGTATGAGAAATTCTGATGTTCTGTTTAATGTGAAAAAGAATCCTAGCAAATTTAACGAAACACAAGCCAAAGTCAAGGGCCATTAGTGTCAATTCATAAGGATCAAAATCTAACCACAGAATTCCTGATGAATACAGTGCATCGTTAAATGCCATCAAAGCCATAATTGCATGCTGACATACCCTTGTTTGAAGAACATGGACCATCTGTGTATCATTAAAGGTTTGCCTGAGACACGTCAGAGCGATTGGACCGAACAGGATCGCTGCAACCAACTGCGTTGTTTTGTTAAATATTTATATTACTGAAATAACAAAACTGTGCAGAAAAACGGTGTGACGGGCGAGTGACGTACATAATATAAAACAAAGTGCTCGCACAAAAAAGCAGGGCGTACATCAAAAGAGGCCTCACAAATCTAAATCAAATCATTCTAACCAGTATCCTTGAAGAACCTGGCAAATAAAACATTCACAGCAAACAAAAAGATAAACGATAATAAACGAAAAGAAAAGTTGCATTTGCATTATTTGTTTGGTCACAGTCTGTACGACACGTCTATTTGGTTTTAACGTTACGGAACGACATTTACACTAATGCACCATCGGCACAGGGGGTCACCATGAATACACAACAGGCTGGTGGACGAAGCAGGAAAAGGATCGGGGAGCGGACCGGGGCTGTCTCTGGGGCCTTGCCTCATGTATTGCCTTTAACAGCCCAGTGGTGGAACGTTCTCACCTATGGAAGACATGGCAGTGCCCTACCGACCTATGGGTTCAGTTACAGGACTCAGGAAACTATTAGAAACGTGAGAAAATGATATTAAGGATTCTCTGAAAGACCTTAGGGGAGAACCTGGGCTACAGTAAAAGCAGTTTAGTCTATTATCCAAGATATGGTATACATCTCTTTTGAAGTGTATCAGCAAGACATTCATTGTATTAATGGCATCCTTGGCTGTTGCATTCTCGGGAGTGTATCCCCGCAGTGGGTTCCATAAAAATCACAGAACCCAGACAGTACCTAATCTCAGAATCTAGGCCCAGGCACTCAGAAGGGCTGACTTAAGTTCCAGTGTGACTCTGACATACGTCCGTGTTTAGAAGATCAATCCGTGCCTCAACCATCCTGAGCTTCGATCTGTCATGTTTTCTCAAGTATTAGTGTTCATGTGCAAACATAGTTGCAAGAAATATCCACATTCTACATTCCCTGCGAGTGACCACATATATATATATATATATATATATAGATACAGATATATAGAAATATGCCTCTTCACTCCTGTATGACTGTCAGTCAGAGACTTCTGATCTACTGGATTGGAAGACTGGATCATAGACACTACATTTACGTGTCACTCTCCAGGACATCCCTGAGATGTATGAACCTGAACGAAACTGAAAAAGGTTTTTTTTTCTGTCTTCCTAAGGCATGTTAACAACATTTAGGGCTTAAATTCGTGTATTATTCAGTTGAATATTTTAGGAGAGGGAGAAACTGGAAAACAGCTACAGCTTGGTCACAAAAATTAATAAAACACTCTTGACTACAACTATCTATGCATAGCGACACAAAAATTACAAAAGCACAATCATGAAGGGCCACTTTTTTATGACTACGTGTTCTTCGACAGACATGCAGTTTCAGTGACGAAGCTAGTGGCGAGTGCTCACAGCAGCAAGCTCAGTTTGTACACCTGACACAAAAGCCTGTCCATACAGATTAAATATTTATTCTAACATTACCACAGCGGCTCAACAGGGAACCGAAACTGTGCTCAAGTTTCAAAAGTTTCACTGTATCATTTGGTCACACAAATATGTGGTGCTGGGACATAAATAAAGTGAGATGATGCTCGTTCCTGGACACCTCAGGTTTTCCACTGTTCTCCTAAAATATTTGCCACAAGTATGATTTAGCAGGAACGATTACCTTCAAACACCCAAAAATCACCAGAAATAATCCGTGTCAATAAAGACCAGCTTAAAATGGGCAAACAATGCGTATAGAAACGTGGAATTCAAACGTGTGTGTTTGTGTGTAGGAAGGAGAATGTTTTTGAGAGACATTTGTGCAGGACACTGGGCAGCAATATCACTGAAGCCAGCTGCAACATTCCTTTTTGATGTGACCGTGGGAAAACTCATGTGTGCAGGCAGTGACTTATTCAAATGTTTCAGTAAATGTAACGGTGACACATGCACAAGGTGTACACAACAGTAAGTGGGTGTCATTGGTCCTCAATCAAGTATTTATGTACTAGAATACAAAGGGGTATTTGTATGACTGTAACTAATCGATCTAAACATCCGTCGGTTAAGTCGCCTTCCTTTTTCTCAGCCTGTCTTCTCAAAGTGATCATGTTGGGATGTTGTGTGTGTTTGCGTTGGCGAGTGTGTGTCTATTCCACTGAGAAGAGGCTGGCAAAGGATTTTCGCAGGTTGCGGATGGTCTCGGCTTTCTCCTCGTCCTGACTAAGACTTGGGCGTGGGGCCGCTTGGGTTTCTGGAATGTTGAAGGTATTGGTAAGAGACTGGGATTTGCTACAGAGAGAGGAAGAATGGCAGTAGAGGAGAAGAAGCTATTAAAGTCATGCAGCAAATCCATGGAGATGGCTGTACAGATGGTGGTGAGAAAAAGAGAGGATGGATTCTTTCCCATTCCCTTTTTTTTTTTTTTTTTTTTAAATCTGGAAGGTCCCTATTCGAGTGCAATTTTAACACCAGTCTTCAAACTCGTGGACAATTATAGCTCAGTCTAAAAGCATGCACTGCCTTATTCGTCATCATTTATTCTGCACCAGTACTCATCGGCCAAGAGCCCAGTGTCGAAGGCAAACTTTCAAATGCACCACCGCAGCGGACCACTGCCGCATTCTGTGCATCCGCGACCGAACACTCCTGGAACTGTTCGCTGAGGAATAATGGTGGATATAAATGATGCTTGCACTAAAGCAGAGCGAGTGCAAGTGCATGTCTCATCAGGCAAGGCATCAGCAAACTTCCACATATATCTTTAATATATGTCTGCCTAAGAGTTTCCGAATCTGAGAGGGTGAGGTGATTATGTTCATTATAGAGTGACATTCATGCATTCCATGGTTTACTTTACGTTAACACAGCATAACAGAGCCGTCGATGCTTACTTGAGTTGCGGGGACCCACTCAAGGCTGGGTGATCGGGACTGGGCTTCTGTGGTGGCTGCGGTTTCGGCTGCAGTGGAGCTCGTGCCCCCCCGGGTCCCCCCTGTCCCTGTGTGAAGGGTCGTGGTTGCTGTGTGGTGGGGGGTTTGGGCCCGCTGGGCTCCTGCTGCTGTTGCTGAGGGCCTCTCTGCTGCTGGCCTTGCTGAGCGCCTCCCTGAGTGGGCTGCCGCGCGGGCTGGGTCTGCCTTGGCTGTGGAGGCCTCTGCTGGGGTTGACCACTCGTAGGTTTTTGCCCCAGCGGGAGTTGACCACCTGCGGGTTTTGGCCCCTGGCCTCCAGGCTGTGGCCTCTGTTGCTGCGGAACGGGTCCTTGGGGTTTTTGACTTTGCTGAGATCCAGAACTGCCACGCTGAGGAGACCCTTGTGATGGAGGAGGCCTCTGCTGGCCCGGGGCCCCCTGGCTCGGTGGCCGATGCTGGGCGACGTTGGGCTGTTTGGCCTGCTGGGTTGGGGGATTTTGCGCATTAGGGCTGGTCACAGTCACTGCCTGTGGAGGGGGCTGGCCCTGGGGAGAAGGGCGCTGCTGGGAAACTGGTCCTTGGCCGGCAGTGGAAGTGCCAGTGGGTGCCTGCTGTGGACCACCTGAGAAAATTTGATTACATCAGGAACGATTATATGACGGCTCCCACGAGAAGTTCAAGGTACTGAAACTGAGTAGTTAGTTTCCTACCTTGTGGGGGGAGGCGCTGTTGAGCTTGTGGAACTCTGGGTTGCGTGACTGGTTGAGGCGAAACAGCTTTTTGTGCTAAAGCCTAACAGAGTAAAAGTCGGGGGTACAACAAAGAAAAAGGAGAAGTTAACACATCTGGTACGTTTCCAACCTTTAAAAACTGTTAGGAAGGAGATCCCTCCAGGTACGACCACACAAAATAACAAAGGTACACTGAAAATGCTGACTAAACACAGATTCTCATTAAAACAATGAAGTTTGTCGAATTAAATAAACTTTCTCTCATTAAAATGGGGGGAATTACGAGCAAAAGATTACAAAATAGGAGAGTGGAGCAAGCAATTTTTAAATTCAATTATTTATGCAATACATTTTTTGCTGAAACAAACAGAAAAAAATAAATGTGCCATGTGCATAAGTTTAGGCAACGTTTCAGTCAGTACTTAAGACCCTGTTTGTCTGAAATCACAGAATTTAAACTTATCTTGTACCCAGTTAACGTTGTTTCCTATGTTGATTTAATAAGAGAATTTTTCCACTTTTCACTTCAGAAATATTCATAGGTTGCGTACATGCACAACATGTTTAAGATTTTATATATTGTTCAATAATGTTCAAACCTGGAAATGATGAAGGTCTTCTTCAAAAATGTAATCTTTTGTATGTTCGGATCATTTTCTTGTAAAACCTTTTTTTCTTCTTCAGTTTCTTCACTGACTGTTAGACATTAGCTTTCAGTATTTGAGAATATTTAATATTTATCTTTTCTTCATATTTATCCACACATTTTACATCACACACTTTACACACTATATACCGTACAGAATAAACACTGTAAGGTTACTTTACATGTAAATATCAGTTTTTTTCCAGCGTGACGTATTCAGTTGCTCAACTCTAATGCTTAGTATGAGGGTAAAGTTCTGTAAAACCGTGTTTGTGATCATCTGGAACATCCTGTGTTCTGGTTCCTTCGGTGAACTCTTTACTTGCAGACCCACCGAGGCCCTACTGCTGTAATTATGCTGCTCAGTACATGCTGGTGTGCTCAATATGTGTCAGCATGCTTCTTAATGCATGTCATGCCACCTCTATCAGTTTGAGAAGGTATAAGTATGTCAGAAACGTGCAGATCATGGAGGATGTGTGATTGTGTGAACCTGAGACTGGACAGGAGAGGGCGCTGAAGCTCGTGGGAGAGCTTCGTTCATTTTGGACACAACCAGGTCAGCTATTAGAGACCGATCCTCTTCCTGCTGATCTCCAATCAGAGGCATAGAACATCCCACCACCTGACACACAAACACCCACCAAAAATTGCACAGTCGTCCGCAGTAAAATAGAAATAGTGCAACTGTTTCTAAAGTTTTCTCGTCCGAGAGCTCTCACCTCAATGATGTAATCTCGCCCATCTTTTCCATGTAGTGCTTCAACGGCGCATATGTCCAGACCTCCAAAAACCTCTGAGCACCAGTCTACCCACTTACGATACCTACATGAATCGCACACAGCACATAAGCTCCTTTCTCCAAGAGCGCTCACATCCATGTACTGTGCACAATAAAGAAAGAGAACATGAGAAATTTCCCTTTCAACTTGGAACTCACCTGTCGGACATGGCTACCTGTTCCAGCATGGCTGAACCCGTGTTGGTCTTCCAGTTTCCAGAGACTGACGTCCTCCTGATCAACCAGACGGCACGGATTATTAATGAAGATTGTCTTGCAGATTTATTTGATGCTTTATTTGGCACGGGGTTAAGGATGACTGATCACAAGGCAAAATATTTGCTGATTGGATTCAAATTGAAAATGATAAAGGCTTAATTTTGGATGAGAGAAACAAACACATTCACTCACATGTAGGCTTTGTAATTGTCCCCGATCTTCTGGATACGGACATCATACTTGGCATCAATGAAAGGTTCAGAAGTGGCATAGGTCTTAGTCAAGGCCACAACACTGGCAATGTCCTGGAAATCATACTGATTGTCCACTTTGACCTGTGAAGAAAACATGAACTTATAGAGTCAGATACACTTCTCAGTTTACCATTCAAAATTAAATTACTATGTTAGTTACCTTGCATGTATTTTTACAGTCTTAAAGAGAAAAGTAATATTACCTTTCCCATGCCAGAGTGAGCGTGGCCCATCTTCACCACCACAGGGAAGCTAGGGGTAGTGATCTGTTAAAAAGACACACGCAGTTGCAGATTTCGGCCTCAGTCGTTCGCGGATTTTTTCTTAGAACCGAAATAATAATTGTTTGCGGAACCCCCCACAAATTCACAGAAACTGCAGATATCCTCCATTTTTTTCCGCTTTTTTCGTGACGATATATCGTTTTACATGCATTTTAGTGCTAAATTATTAAGAAAAACTGTAGAGAGAAACAAAGCAACCGTATCCTGGCTGTTGCCATGTGAAGCATCTCTGGCAGCTGCAGTCCAGCATTCAGCATCAGAACAGTTTCAGTGTGGAGCGACTCGAGTGTTTCTCTGAGTGCTTTGTTTGTTTTTGTTGTGTTTTGGGAGCATATTTGGGGGCATATTTAGGGTTTAGACTATTTTCATCACAAATTCGCAGTTTTTCACAATCCGCGGGTGCTTTTGGAACATAAACCCCTCAAATTTTGGGGGTCGACTGTAATATAAAAATGGATCGATCTATATTTTATTACTTATCAAATATTTCCGATTACCTTGACAATTGTACAATACTACTGGCAAACATTTATCAAAGAACAGACGATTCACAAAAACTATTTTTTCTTAAACAAAATATGGAACATTAAATTTAAATGTACCGAATTTTTCACTTTGTGATATTTATCCTTGTGTCACTAACACTGGTCTCCTCCTAAATTTTGAGATTAAGTAAGAGACTCATATTTTAAATTACATCAATGCTCTAAATTTCGTGGACGTAATTTTGCTGAAATTAGGATTAAGGGCACGGAACTGACCAATACTAGGCATGTTATTTTTAAATAGAATAAGGTTCTAAAGTTCTGATAAAATTTCATGAACACCCACTTATGTTTGGGATTTGTGGTCCAACAGAAGAGGTCATTGGTAGAAAGTCACTCAGAATTAGGTCAGTATTGACTATTAATAAATAAAGTCAGTCAAAAAGTTATTCATTAAACCACAGATGATGGTTGCGTTGGACGGATGTGTTGGGTTGAAGGAAAGGTCACACTGGATCTTTACCCTTGCTTGTTAAGCCCAAAATTTGTTCAGCATTTCTGCAAGTGCAGCTGTGGTCAGAGGAACTGCACAGGCAGGCAGGAAGGAGGAGGGTGGACGATTTCCTCTGCCAGGTAGTATCAGCATTTATACAAGAATACACTACATACTGCATATAATAAACAGATGGGTAAAGTACCAGTTTATTCCAGTAGGACATTTTTATTTATTTTATTAAGCGACTTCCATCTCCTACCTATAGGGGGCAGTCATCCTGGAGCTACTAGGGGTTAAGGGTCTTGCTCAGGAACCCAGTGGTGGTGCTGAAGGTAGGATTCGAACCCATGACCTCTAAGACACCACCACCACAAGTACCTCAGCTCTAATGTTTAGAACAAGAGTAAAGCTCTGTGTTCGCGATAATCCATCTCTGTTTGTTTGTGTTTGGTTTTTAATTTTATTGATCGTATTGATCGTGCTGAGTCTCAGGTATGGCTCAGGTTTGGGCTTCAGTTTTGTTCCCATGCAGACTTCTACTAGGGCAACATGTGATACACTCAATCTAATCCAATCCAACTTTATTTGATTAGCACTTTTAGTAAAAAAGGACCAAAGTGCTGTATGTGATATAAAATATAAATAAATATAAATAGACATAAAAGATAAACAAACACAGTGAAATCAAGTTACATCAACGTTACATAGAAATCAGCGTCTCACAAAGTGTCGAAGGCCCAGGAAAAAACGGAGCGCGGGAGGTTGGGGGCAGCGAGACCATTTAAGGCCTTGAAAGTAAATAAAAGAATCCTAAAATCTATCCTGGGCAGCCAGTGAGACGAAACTAAAATGGGGTAAATGAGAGACGCGCTGCTGCGTTCTGTACCACCTGAAGACGAGAGGTGGAGGACGCACTAACCCCTACATATAGTGCATTACAGTAATCTAACCTCGCCGTAACAAAGGCGTGCATTACCGTTTCAAAGTGCTTTCTTGGAAGAAACTCAATTTAACTACTGATCTAAACTGGCTGTCAAATTTAACATACTGGGCAAAGGACCCCAGATCTACCGGGGTCAGTCTAGCAGTGTCACCAAAGACCATCACTTCAGTCTTTCTGTCATTAAAATTAAAAAAATTCAAGGCCATCCAGGCCATTCAAGGAGTCGATCAGTCTTAAATGGAATGCTAAATATGTACAGCACCTTCGTATCTGTTGCCTAGTGCTGACTCAAAAACACGCAGTTTCGATCTGGCGCCACTTAATGGCCGCGCTGCTGGATCCCGCGGATCCTGCAGGACTCTGGGACTTAGAGCGTGAGAAAGGGAGATGAAGGGCAGATGGTGCCATACTCACCATTTCCTTATGGTTGGGATAGTAAACCTGCTCAATCAGTGGGAATTCCTCTGGCCCCAATTGCTTGTACAATCTGGACATCTGAGCAAACTGCAAGAGACACGAAGGCCCACGGACGCATAGTCACATACATACACACAAATAACACACTCGGTGATATGAAAATGCACGTTCACAGGCACAGGACATATGACTAGAATCATATATTCGGCTGATTTAGATGAGCAGGCCTTTTAACTATTTGGAATGAAAAGCCGTAATGCATTAACTTACAGTGTTTTCTGAAATTCATCTGAAATACATTGTCAAATCACCCAACAGGGATCATTAAATAAAATGACAAATAGTGACACTAAGGCACAGTATGGCTCACCACCCATGGCTTGTCACAGAAGTTGTACACAGAGTGCAGAGAGTTTACACTGGGAATGCCAGCATATTGAAGTCCAATCACAACGTTCCTGTGATCTCCGTTCTTGGCCATGCTGAACGCATGCTGCCGCACCAGCACAAAGTCTGGTTTGAGACATCTGGAGAACATGCAAATGTAGATTTACATTTTATTATCTGGCTCTAAAAAGCTTCATCCCAGCCACTCTTGCAGGACATTTGATCATTTACAGAGCTTAATACGAATTTGTGATCAAAAATACATCATTGTAACTATTTGAAAATGTTTAATTTCCCAGTTCAATCAAGATTTCTTCTTTAAACATATCGGACAACAATACAAACTGATGCAGCCTACTTTGTGATCTTGGTGCCACCGCGGAAGCCTTCAATGTCCACACTATAGCTGCCAGTTGCATGAGCCACCAGGTTAATCTCAGAGAAGTCAGCCTAGAAGATCAGAGGAACAGTACAAATAAGGTAAGTGATGAACAAAAGCCAAAATACAGTTAACGCCACATACCAAAAATAATTAAACATCTCATCTCTACTAAACATCTCACCTCTACTAAACATCTCACCTCTACTAAACATCTCACCTCTACTAAACATCTCACCTCTACTAAACATCTCATCTCTACTAAACATCTCACCTTTACTAAACATCTCATCTCTACTAAACATCTCATCCCTACAAAACATCTCATCTCTACTAAACATCTCACCTCTACTAAACATCTCATCTCTACTAAACATCTCATCTCTACTAAACATCTCATCTCTATTAAACATCTCATCCCTACAAAACATCTCATCCCTACTAAACATCTCATCTCTATTAAAACATTTCACCTCTACTAAACATCTCATCTCTACTAAAACATTTCACCTCTACTAAACATCTCATCTCTTCTAAACATCTCATCTGTACTAAACATCTCATCCCTACTAAACATCTCATCCCTACTAAACATCTCATCTCTATTAAACATCTAATCTCTACTAAACATCTCATCTCTACTAAACATCTCATCTCTACTAAACATTTCATCTCTACTAAACATCTCACCTTTACTAAACATCTCATCTCTACTAAACATCTCACCTTTACTAAACATCTCATCTCTACTAAACATCTCATCTCTACTCAACATCTCATCTCTACTAAACATCTCACCTCTACTAAACATCTCATCTCTATTAAATATCTCATCTCTACTAAACATCTCACCTCTACTAAACATCTCATCTCTATTAAACATCTGATCCCTACTAAACATCTCATCTCTACTAAACATCTCACCTCTACTAAACATCTCACCTCTACTAAACATCTCATCTCTACTAAACATCTCACCTTTA
>JBBJLS010000016.1:6760982-6781055 GCA_037577275.1 Bryconaethiops microstoma
GAAGAGTTTGAAAGGTAAACACAGTGATTTGAGAGAATGTGAAAGACTGAGACAAGTTCTAAATGTTTTGAAATTGTCATGTATAATATTGAATAGGATGCTCTTTTTTGCATTCAGATTGTGGTGATTTCTGTATAGAGTGCTGTAAAGGTTCGATTGTATGAAAAGAACCAAAGGTCTGAAGTTATGAACTGTGCTCCACTAGAGATGCTTTGTTTAGTCATGGTGTGTGGTGCTCCAAAACAACAATTAATGACAATAATAATAATAATAATTTTTTTAAAAAGCTACATAGACAGAGATATCTGAACGCCCCCTAATGCTACAGATTTTGTAGAGTTGTGTTTTTGAAGTATCGGTAGAAGAGTAAGTAAAAATGTGTGTTTTCTTTTCTTAGCCGAGAGACATTCTGTGTGGAGCGGCCGATGAGGTGTTGGCTGTTCTGAAGAACGATAAGATGAGAGATAAAGAAAGGAGACGAGAAGTTGATCAGTTGCTTGGACCCACAGATGACACGCGCTACCATGTCTTAGTCAACCTGGGCAAAAAGATCTCCGACTACGGCGGCGACAAGGAGCTCCAGAATATGGGTAAAATAGCTCACTTTGTGGAAATTATGGACTGAAGAATTTCAGTGGCAGTGAAGCACCTAAATCTTGCTAAAGTTTATGAATAATAACATTAACTTCTCGGTTACTTTACATTTACATTTTGGTGCATAATTAAGACTGCAACAGGTATTTAATTAGATTTTATCACAAATAAATTAACAAAAACTATGTTGATGAATAACCGATACTTAAAACCGTTTGTTTTCTTGCACAAATTTTTATTACTGTTCTGAAACAAATGTGAATTAACCTCTATAAGGGACTGTAGGCGGAATCGTTTGGGTTGTGGTCTACAGTGGGGGACAAATTGTTTTTTGGTAGTTTTTTTTTCTGAGTGGGAGTGGGACTACATTTGTTTAAATATGAATAAAAATGCAGCAACCAACACTTGCTACTTCTTATTCATATTTAAATTAAATAAAACTTTTATTTATCAAAGTAATAAACACAAGAAAGGTTTGTTTTATTCAGTTATTTGAGTAAAATGCAATGATTCTTATTCAGTATTTTTGATTATTTGTGTCTGAAGATTTGAAAATAATTGATAGTTGCAGCTGTAATTGTAAGAGTGATCTTGAGGTTGTTTGAATTGTAAAAGTGATGCCATAACGTTTCTCTTACCTCCATCACAGATGACAACATTGATGAAACATATGGAGTAAATGTGCAGTTTGAGTCTGATGAGGAGGTAGGTGGGTGTGTGGGTGTGGGTGGGTGGGTGTGTGTGATGTAGTGCTGGGCGATAAAACATTAAAGATAATTATTGTGAAATATCTTTTCCTCGATAGAACCAATGCATTTAGTCGATAGAAAGTCGATAGAACTTGTTACGTCTAAGTTTCGACTAGAAGCCAATATAAAAAGAACAGCGCCGTGCCGAACCAACCGCATGAAAGCTGACGTCAGTTGGGTTGACGCACAGAGCGTAGCTGCTCACGTGTTAAAGCTGTGGGCTGCAGCAGCCGAAAACAACAGTAGGAGCGAAAGCGAGCGAGAAACAAAGAAAATGACGACAAAAAAAACACATACAGGCGAATACAACCCAACAGAGACCACCCAAGGCTCAAAAGGCGAGGACGTAGTTGAAAAAAAAAAGGGTCAGTTTTGAGATATTTTGTCTATTGAAAGTCTGACACAAAGCAGAGTAGCGCAGACTGTGTCTAAAGCATGTTCCTACAAAGACCGGTAATACTACAAATCTTTTTAACATCTGAAGCAGCGCCATCCCTTAGAGCACAATGCAAAACTTTACAGTCCCAGACCCAAGCAAGCGCTGCTGTTCCCCCAAGCAAACAGTGTGTGGCACCTGCGCTTCAGCAACGGACTGTAGTTTCTACTTTCGCCAGCGCCATGCCTTACGAGAAAAAAAAATACAAAAAAATTACGACACCGAGATATCACAAATGCAAAAGCCTGTTTTATTGCAAAAGACATGAAGTCACTGAGCACGGTGGGAAATGGTGGATTTAATGCGACTGATTAAAGTAATTGACTCACGTTACCAACGCCCGTAAACATTTATCTCAGACGGGAATTCCCCAGATGAACGCAGAGTTTAGAGAGACTTTTCATATACGTGGGTGCTCTTGGGTGTGTGTGTGTGTGTGTGTGTGTGTGTGTGTGTGTGTGTGTGTATATGTATATGCGCGTGTGTATATACACACAGTCAACCCAGACAATCGCAGGGGGTTACGTTCCAAGAGCACAACTTGCTAACCGCCATGGCCAAACATAAACACCCAGCAGGAGGACGAGGGGGCGTGGCGGACGAGGCCCGGACGTCACAAAAGTAAAAAATAAATGCGGAGGATATCTGTGTTTTCCGCGTATTTGTGGGGTGTTTCTGCAAACAATTATTAGTTCGGTTCTCAGAAAAAATCTGCAAGGGACTGAAGCACAAATAAGCGGAGGGTTACTGTATATCAATAAATAGTTTTGTTTTTTTTTAGCTAGAGGTGCCCAGACTCTGGTATTTAGTAAAACAAGTGCATTCCTATTTTTTGTTAATGGGTTGAGATTATCAGTTTGCCCTACATTGTGTGTGTGTGTGTGTGTGTGTGTGTGTGTGTGTGTGTGTAGGAAGGTGATGAGGACCAGTACGGAGAGGTGCGGGAGGAAGGCTCTGATGACAGTGAGGGTGAGGAGGCAGATGTGGGGTGCACACTGTCTGCTAATGTAAGTTATCAAGCCGTCTCTATTCTCTAGACTTGTCATTTTTAAATCAGTGGAAACTTATAATGAACCTCTCAGAGAATAACTGTTACCTTTTGGTGGATAAAACGGGAAAATTTCACCTAGTGTTTCATCAAGTGTTAGATTTTCAGAAGCAGCTATAGCGAGTTGACTGGAAAGACCACCACTATAAGTACCTTTTTATTCTCTGTAGGGCGCATTTTAACAAAACTGTTTTCTCTTTAGTTGGGAAGTGCAGGAGATGTGATGAACGCAAAAAAGAAAGACCTTCACCCAAGAGATATTGATGCTTTTTGGCTTCAGCGACAGCTCAGCCGTTTCTACGATGATGCTATTGTGTCTCAGAAGAAAGCTGATGAAGTTTTGGAGATTCTTAAGGTACAGAGACTGTAGTTGCACAATGTTTTTTACTTTATACCCCCCCTCAAATTGTCATGGTGTTTCAAGCAAGAAAGCTTTGAAAATGTGTTAACGGATGTGGATGTGTTGATTGTCTTGTCCTTTCCGGTTTACAGACTGCTAGTGATGACAGAGAGTGCGAGAATCAGTTGGTACTCCTGCTGGGTTTCAATACTTTTGACTTCATTAAAGTCCTGCGGCAGCACAGGCGCATGAGTAAGTGCGGGGCAGAGAAATTCTTATGATTTTGTTCTTGAGGTTGTTCAGATACTTTAGTTTTCATGTTTAATTAAGTGCAGATATTAATGTTGTGTCCATACTGGAAGAATTGACCTGTTCTTTTTATTTTTCTCACTTTCTCTCCTTCAGTCCTCTACTGTACCATGTTGGCCAGCGCTCAGAGTGAAGCAGAAAAGGAGAGAATAATTGGCAAAATGGAAGCAGATCAAGACTTGTCCAAAGTTCTTTACCAGTTGCAGGAGACTGAGAAGGAGGACATTATTCGAGTGAGCAAGCTATTGCCTAACTGAAACTGTATTTGATAATAAATTGAAGTCCGTGGAGTAAAATCAACAGTTATCCACTGATTTTTTTCCCCTTTCGTAGGAAGAGCGAAGTCGCAGGGAAAGAGTGAGGAAATCTCGGGTGGACAATGATCTGGAGTCTATGGACATTGATCATGCAGAGGTATAGTCAGAGCTTCCACCGTCTTTGCTGAATAACTAGTGCATTGATTGAGTTTAACAATTTTGTATTAGATAACATTTAAATTAAATACTGTCAGTTTTATGTTGAGCATGTGAAGTAAGTTTAGACACTCTTCAGTCTGCAGCAGCGCGGCAGCTGCTGGATCTGGAGGACTTAGCTTTCACCCAGGGCAGTCACTTCATGGCCAACAAGCGCTGCCAGCTGCCCGACGGTTCCTTCCGCAAACAAAGAAAAGGCTATGAGGAGGTGCATGTACCTGCACTGAAATCAAAACCCTTTGCTGAAGATGAGGTACGTTTCCCATCCTGCCGGTATAAGAGTCTCGACTTCTGTACTGCTTGGAGTTTTTACATAGTTTTACTTTTCCTTTACCTCCACCAGACCCTGTTGGCTATTGAGAAGATGCCGAAATATGCCCAGGCTGCCTTTGAGGGGTTCAAAACTTTGAACCGCATTCAGAGCAAACTGTTTAAGACCACCATGGAGACAGATGGGAACCTTTTGGTGTGTGCTCCTACTGTAAGTACTTTTTTCTCTCTCTCTCTCTTTATCTGGGTTTCGTTCAGTCTCAATGTCAGAGTGACGTTTATCGGTTTGTCTCTTTTGTTTTAACTGTACTGCCTTTTTGTCTGCGATGTGTAGGGAGCTGGTAAAACTAATGTTGCCTTGATGGCTATGCTTCGAGAGATTGGCAAGCATATCAACATGGATGGCACAATCAATTTAGACGACTTCAAAATCATCTACATTGCTCCTATGCGTTCACTGGTGCAGGAAATGGTGGGCAGTTTTGGGAAGGTATGAGCATCAAAAGCGTCTGAGTCAAGCTTATCTTTTACCACTGTTTTTCTTTTAGCAAGGCCTTTCACTGATTTTGTACTGTAACTCTTTTCATAGCGTTTGGCTAGTTATGGCATTACAGTGTCTGAGCTGACTGGAGATCACCAGCTCTGCAAAGAGGAGATCAACTCCACTCAGATCATTGTGTGCACGCCAGAGAAATGGGACATCATCACCCGCAAGGGAGGGGAGCGGACATACACGCAGCTCGTGCGTCTCATCATCATTGTAAGTAGACTGTGAAGCTCATTCACGCCATGTTAATATTGTGCCGTCATTGTGAAGTTAAAATATATTGTTGTGATCGTAGCTCTTAGTTTTTCTTCTTTGCCAAAATTGCTTTTCATGCGTGTTTAGGATGAAATCCACTTGCTTCATGATGACCGAGGGCCAGTATTAGAGTCACTGATTGCTCGGACCATTCGAAATGTGGAACTGACACAGGAAGACGTGCGCCTCATTGGCCTCAGTGCCACGCTGCCAAACTATGAAGACGTGGCCACGTGCCTGCGTGTCGACCCAGTCAAGGGTCTGTTCTACTTTGACAACAGGTGAGCATATGTTTATAGTTGATTTTTAGGGTTTTTTTTTTTTCTTTTTTAATATTCTGGAAAGTAAGAACAGTCCTGTGTACATCTTCTGTGTTCATTATTTATTTATTTATTGTGTGTATAATTCTTTTGATACCGAAATAAAATTAAGCAACTTTATCCCTTTACTCTTGTCGCCCCAACTACCCATTGCCCCCTTATCCAGTTTCCGCCCTGTTCCACTGGAGCAGACATACGTAGGAATCACAGAAAAGAAGGCCATCAAGCGCTTTCAGATCATGAATGAGATTGTTTATGAGAAGATCATGGAACACGCAGGAAAGAACCAGGTAAACAGAACTCGGCAAATGTCTAGTCTCTGCTCAATATCCCTACAAGAGTCTCTGACAACTTACTGTTTCTCTGTGCGGTTGTCAGGTACTGGTGTTCGTACACTCACGTAAGGAGACAGGAAAGACTGCAAGGGCGATCAGGGATATGTGTCTGGAGAAGGACACTCTAGGTCTGTTCCTTCGAGAGGGTTCTGCTTCTACTGAGGTTCTGCGGACGGAGGCAGAGCAATGCAAGGTCAGCATTCATTCTTACGTTACGCTTCTGTGCTCCATGGTCACTGCATATACCTTTTTCAGCATAAACAGAGCACTAAAACCAGTCCTGTTGCTGAATGCCTGCAAAGAAACATCTTTTCTGTTTTCTAATTCATTCTGAAGAATCTGGAGTTAAAGGATCTGTTGCCGTATGGCTTTGCCATCCATCATGCTGGCATGACCAGAGTAGACCGAACTTTGGTGGAAGATCTGTTTGCTGACAGACATATTCAGGTAAGTGTAGTGATCTCTTTGTATTTTTGGATGTTTTGTGAATAGCGTGGGCAGAAAGGGCTGTGTGTTACTTTTTTAATATAATATTTCTCTTAATGTGCCTCTTTTTTTGTGCACACATGCATTATCATTTCAGGTACTGGTGTCTACCGCAACATTGGCTTGGGGAGTAAACTTGCCAGCACACACGGTCATCATCAAAGGCACACAGGTGTACAGCCCAGAGAAAGGCAGGTGGACCGAACTGGGAGCTCTGGACATTCTGCAGGTTAGACGTCTGACAATTAGATTTTTCAAGATGCAAGATTTCCAGATTCTTTTGGGGTTTTTTTATTTTTTATTTTTGTCACATGCATAGTTTTACAAGTATAACACGCAGTGAGATGTTTCCTGATCCTGGCTGTGCGAAAGTTATAAAATAAGTGTAATTCTAAAATAAAAGAAATTAAGCAACTTAAACAAGGAACACAAGTTATAGGTAAAAATATGTAAGCTAAATTAGGTGGGTTTTTTTGTTTGTTTTATTTTATTTTATTTTATTTTTTATTTTTTTGGGGAGAGCATATGTACAATGTACAAAGTGGGATGTTGAAGTGCATTGTGCAATGTAAGCAGAGTAATGTAAACAGAGTAATCTGTCCAGGTTAGTGAAGCAGCATGTAATGTTGTAATGATAAAGAATGAAGTAATATTCATAAAATATGACATTGAATATGACTCGTGACATTAATGTAACAGTGAATATGATGAGGTGCTGTATCGGTCCCTTAAGGCAATGTTCTGATTTAGGACTAATGTTCTGAGGATAGAAGGTCCTCTTGAGTCTCTCTCTGTTTTTGCTGAGATTTCATGGAACCTTCTGCCTGTTTGCAGAAGTTGAAACCATGTGTTACTGGGGTGGGACGAGTCCATTAAGATTTGAGAGGTTTATGATGTTTGAATACAGATTGCTTATGTTTTCCTTTCTTTTGTAAAAAAAATACAACACTTATCTTTGAACTGTAATTTTGATGTATCTCAGATGCTCGGGCGTGCAGGCCGCCCACAGTATGATACTAAAGGAGAAGGCATTCTGATCACGTCCCATGGAGAGCTGCAGTATTACCTGTCCCTGCTCAACCAGCAGCTGCCTATTGAGAGCCAGATGGTGGGAAAACTCCCTGACATGCTTAATGCAGAAATTGTATTGGGAAATGTCCAGAATGTTAAGGTAAGGTCTTCACATATGATCCATATACACCTCTGTCTTTTATGAAAACACCATGACATCAAGTTGTATCGGCTCTCAGCCTTGCAATCATAAATAATCGTTCACATGCGAAAGTTAGTATAAGAGAATCTAGTTATCAGTTTAGTCATTATAAACTCAGTTACCTTGTTTTTCCTCTATACGCTTTCGTTCTCAGGATGCAGTGAACTGGATGGGTTACACGTATCTGTATGTACGGATGCTGCGGAATTCCACGCTGTATGGCGTTTCCCATGATGAACGCGCTACGGATCCTTTCCTGGAGCGGCGTAGGATGGACCTGGTGCACACGGCCGCTACAGTACTGGAGAAGAACAACTTGGTCAAATATGACAAGAGGAGCGGCAGCTTTCAGGTGAACATGACGTCTAAATGCAATAACAAAAATAAATTTGTGCTGTAGTCAAATAATAAAGGTTATACTACTGCAGGGAATGTTTCAGAGCTCCCATGTTTTAGATCTAATCAAAGACTAAATAATATTTAACACTGTTTCACTTCCAGCCAACATTCGGCTTTCCCTGTTAATTATCCATCAGTAATTTCATTATCAGTGATATTTTTAGATATATTTAGCTTTCTGAAGTGGTTCCGAGTTGTTTTTGATGTATGTTTACTATTCTTGTAATATCCCACATTCTTTTTTTTGTTTGTTTGTTTTTTCTTTGTCTTTCAGGATTTATTGATTATTTAAATCCTTATTTTTTTCCTCTTGCCATATTTCATGCACATATTTCAATAATGTCAGTTGACAAGGTGTGCGCAGTGTCTGTTTTTTGTTGGGTTTTTTTGTTGTTTGTTTGTTTTCAGTGCATCCAGTTAATCCTTTTTTTTTTTTTTTCCCCCATAGGTGACCGACCTGGGACGCATTGCCAGTCATTTCTACATCACCCACGAGTCCATCATGACCTACAACCAGCTACTAAAGCCTACGCTTAGTGAAATTGAGCTTTTCAGGGTGTTCTCTCTCTCCTCCGAGTTCAGGAACATCGCCGTCAGAGAGGTATTGTTCTAGCTACTGAATTCTGTTACATTAACAGATCTTTAACCTTTTTATTCATCCTAGCAATTATTGATATATTTGATGATATAAATGGATGTGTTAAGCAACTGTAAAGATTTAATGCTGCTGATTCTGTTTAAAGATGAGTTTATTTTAAGCTTAGAGGGAAGTTAGTGGTTTAGAGTGGAAACTGGCATTCAGAACACAGAAGTTATCAATTTTAAAAAATCATGTAGTGGATAATGGCTAAAATAGTTCGAGACTCACACACACACCACTTGTCTGGTACAGAACTGCAATACTTGCTTCATTGTTCAAAAATGTTTATTTTTAAAGTACGTGATTTGTGGAGTTTTTTGTTTGTTTTTGTTTGGGGTTTTTTTTTTTTTTTGCACAAATAAGGGAAAAAAGTCTGACCGTTAATATTTTTTTTAAGCAAGTTAATATTTTTTTTGTTTATGTTTAAACAAGCCACATGTAAATGCTACTTGTAGTTGTCCTCACTATGGAAAAATCTACGGAACACGAATTCTGAAACGTTTGTTGAATATGAATTTCCAAGCGTGATGGTAAAAGGTGAGATCGCTAATAATAAACATGCCAAAAGACCTACTAAACCTAGGGAACTGCATAATAACAGCCTCCTAACTTGAAAACCACCTGCCTAATACTGTGTATGAGGTGAGCTGGAGTATCCGGCACCGAGACATTAACAGCAGATCCTGTAAGCAAGTCCTGTAAGTTCTGAGGTGGAGCCTCCACAGATCAGACTAGTTAGTCCAGCACATCCCACAGATGCTTGATTGGATCGATATCTGTGGATTTTTGAGGCCAAAGCCGCAGCTTGAACTCCTGAGCATTTTTTGCAGTGTGTTGAGGCACAGCATGCTACTGATAGAGACAAGTGTCATTAAGGAATGCAGCTGTATACTTAATCTGCAATAATGTTTAGATGTCAGTGTAAAAGAAACGTAGGTCATTGAAAGCGCTCGAATTTATTTATTTTGAAATTGCAGCATTTTAGTGGTTTTGTTTTGTTTTTTGTTAGTAAATTTGTATGATACAGTGTATGATACATGCACTGTTGCACATTTGGTCTATTGTATGTCTGACAATCAGTTGTTTAGAGTGAGCAACATTTACTGGCACCCCTTTATCTTTATTCTTCTCTAATTGGGAAAAAATGGAAGTGCTAGTTAAACCAACAAGAACTTCTCCAACTTCTTGTTTACTTTGCGGAAGTCTTGCATTTTGACCTGATCCCATAACGCGTCCCTCATCTACCTGGTTTTATACGAAGTACAGACAGACAGACTCTGGGGAAACAAAGGGAGAAAAACAGCAAAACTAAAGGAGTCAGAATCTGTTTCTGTGTCAGTATATTTCCATTTAAAGATGTTGCAGTACTGCTAAAATCAGGTCCTGCTTATCTATTTAATTAAGTTTTATGTAGTGTTTTTTACAACCGATGTCAGAAGGCAGTTTTACAGAGTCCAGGTCTGAGCCCCTAGTGAGCCAAAGGTGAGGAAAAACTGCCTAAAGCTGCAGGAAGAGTCCTGTTTTATCTGCCTTGTCCACCTTGAAATAGTGTCCTTATATTACCCTGGATTTATTTGAATAGTTTGTCTTGTGTACAGATCGTTGGGCTGGACGGATGTTGTTTAAACTGCATGCTCGCCTCCTGGACGTGCTTGTGATGTTTTAAATTTTCAGTTTTCCAGTTCTGTGTTCTGCTCAGTTAATTAATCAACTCTATTAAAGGCAAAAACAAAAAAAAAGTTATCCGATATTTTATTTGTAAAGTTATTTTATTTGTGAAGTTACATTACTGTTGTCTTTGGACAGGAGGAGAAACTGGAGCTTCAGAAGCTGCTGGAGAGAGTTCCCATTCCAGTAAAGGAGAGTATTGAGGAGCCCAGTGCGAAGGTGTGTATGAGAAAGTATTTGATCATTAGTAATGCAAGCTTTCTACACAGGGGTGGTAGGAGCCTAGTGGGTAAAACACTTGCCTGTGAACCTGATGACCACAAAGTTGCAGAATCAAAACCTACTTTCTACCATTGTGTCCTTGAGCAAGACACCTAATCCTCAGTTGCTCCAGGGACACTGTCCCTGTAACTGATGACTGTAAGACTGTCCCTGTAACTGATGACTCTAAGGCTGTCCCTGTAACTGATGCTGTAAGACTGTCCCCATAACTGATGACTGTAAGGCTGTCCCTGTAACTGATACTGTGAGGCTGTCCCCGTAAGTGATGACTGTGAAGCTGTCCCTGTAACTGATGACTGTGAGGCTGGGACTGTAGGACTGTCTCTGACTCTAGGATTCTCCCTGTGACTGGTGACTGTAAGACCGTCTGTGACTGTAGGACTGTCTCTGTGACTGGTGACTGTGAGGCTGTCCCTGTAACTGATGACTGTGAGGCTGGGACTGTAGGACTGTCTCTGACTGTAGGACTCTCCCTGTGACTGGTGACTATAGGACTGTCTCTGTGACTGTAGGACTGTCTCTGTGACTGTAGGACTGTCTCTGTGACTGTAGGACTGTCTCTGTGACTGTAGGACTCTGTGTTGCTCTGTATAAGAGCGTCAGCCAGATGCCCACTTTACCTTCTACACTGTACTGTTTTCGTCCCTCAGATAAACGTGCTGCTGCAGGCCTACATCTCTCAGCTCAAACTGGAGGGCTTCGCTCTAATGGCTGACATGGTCTATGTCACTCAGGTAAGTTTACACTGAGAACTTTTTACTAATGCGGTGAGTCTTGAACATGTGTTCTATCTGCTGAAATTCTAGTAACTGAAGTTTCAGTGCCCAATCAATTATGTCAAATTAGAACTGAATTGGAAAAAGTACTTAATGGTGTTCGGAGCGAGAACAGTAAACTGATTTTTCAGTCTTTAAATGATTGGATGTTTGTTTCAAGACCTAAACTGTCATATATTCTTTTTGTGTGTGTCTAGAGTGCCGGTCGACTAATGAGGGCTATTTTTGAGATTGTTCTCAGCCGTGGCTGGGCTCAGCTCACAGACAAAACCATGAACCTCTGCAAGATGATTGACAAAAGGATGTAAGTTGTCTTGCTTGTCTTGTCTTTGGGCCTCATCAATATCTGATGATCAGTATTTGCAAGTAATATAACTTTGTGGATTAAAATTAAAAAGGCAGCTTTAGTTGAGCACTGCTTGTAACTTTCTAATTCCTTAAACTCCAACAGTGGAATATGGTGGAATAAACCTGGCAAATAAAACATTAAGTAATTGAAAAAAGATTATGTAATAAAAAATATAATTATACATTGATAAATGACAATGTTTTATTTCTGTATTTTAATCATTTGCAAAAAGGTCAACACATGTTTAGTGATTTGCTCTCAGTCTCCAGATTGTTTCTTGTCCAGTTTTGAGGCATTAAATGAAAATCCAGGACTTAATTTTATAAAAATACCAGTTTTTGCACTACACACTCTTAAACATTTCTTTGTGTATAAGCCTATGTTTCATGAGAATCTGTGAAAATGAGAATTATTGTGAACTAACCTCCCCCTCCTCAATAGGACTAGTTAGCACTTGGTGGCTGTAATGTTTTCAAATATCCAGATTTGCTGGTAATTCTTGACTTTCAAACTTTGGTGGTGGTTTTGTGGGAGGTGCTAAATAGTCAACTGGAGTCATTAATGAAGAATAAACCAATGAATCCAGCAAAAATAGAATTTTAGAGTGTCTGTTCAGAAGATATGGGCCAAAACTACCACCAGGCAGATTGGGGTTATTTCATTTGCCTGAATAGTGGCCAGTTAGATGCATCTCAGGTTCATTTGGCTTTTCCTGTGTAGTATTAAGCAAAACTGCACATACCTTCCAAATCTGCTGCTTAGGTTATCTAAGATGTTCTTGACGGTATTTCTTTTTAGACTGAGGATTGTTTCAGTATCGATCTGAAAAGGTTGTTCAGAAATTTGTTTCTGATATGATTTTCTTAATTTGAGACCTTTTGCCTGTGTACAAGATGAATAATCTGTTTGATACGATCAAATTGTGATGTTGCTATAGTATTTTTAACATTGTAAGCATACTAATATTGAATCCAGTTACATAATTAGTACAAATAGTATGATGGTGATTCGATTTCTTACGTTATCGGTGTTCGTGATCTTTTTTTATCCGATGAAAAATTTAATATAGACACCTTTTATACATTTATTGTACTATAGATTGTTTGTATGTGTCTGTACATGCAGACAGAGCTGCCCTAAAATGCACTGAATGCAGTTAAAACTATAACTACCATGCCATCTGTGCTGTTTTGCTTTCTTAGTTATCACTGTTTAACAATCGCAAATGGTGATATTGTTAGTCTGTCATTTATTAATAAATCTAACCTGTGTATTTTTGCTTGTATGGTAAAAGTATTGCTTTTTTTTTTTGCATTAACAATATGCTTCACTTGAAGTTGTGATGGTTTCGTTGTTTTTCCTCATATTTGTTAGGTGGCAGTCTATGTCTCCTCTCCGTCAGTTCCGCAAGCTTCCAGAAGAAGTCATTAAGAAGATTGAGAAAAAGAGCTTTCCCTTTGAGCGTCTGTACGATCTCAACCACAATGAAATCGGTTTGTGTTGGACATCTGTTCAGTTCTCGCTTTCAGTTTTTTCTGAGTAAAATGGTGTTTAGTTGCAGTTTAATCTCGAGTCGGTGGCAGAATTCTGGTTGCTTGTAATTAGTGTGTCGTATGTTCTAGGTGAGTTAATCCGCATGCCGAAGATGGGAAAAACCATCCATAAGTATGTGCATCAGTTCCCCAAGCTGGACCTGGCGGTGCATCTTCAGCCCATCACGCGCTCCACGCTGAAGGTGGAGCTCACCATCACGCCAGACTTTCAGTGGGACGACAAGGTCAGACGACAAGTCTTCTTTTAGCTTCAGTGTTTGCTACTGAATAATCATGTTTTTGATCATTTAGACAGATCGCTTACAGTTTTTTACCTTTTGGGCATCGTGTGGTTGCGGTTCTCAGGTGCATGGCTCATCGGAGGCGTTTTGGATCTTGGTGGAGGACGTCGACAGTGAGGTCATCCTACACCACGAGTACTTCCTCCTCAAGGCCAAGTACGCTCAGGATGAACACTTGGTCACCTTCTTCGTGCCTGTGTTTGAGCCACTGCCTCCACAGTATTTCATCAGAGTGGTCTCAGACCGCTGGCTGTGTGAGTACGAAGAATTTTTAGTACCCTTGATATGTCTTGACTTTTATTCATTCAGTCTCACTCAAACGCACCCATCCTGTCTTGTGTCTCAGCGTGTGAGACTCAGCTGCCGGTGTCTTTCCGTCACCTGATTCTCCCAGAGAAGTATCCCCCCCCGACCGAGCTGCTGGATCTGCAGCCTCTGCCGGTGTCGGCCTTGAGGAACGCTGCCTTCGAGAGTCTCTATCAGAACAAGTTCCCTTTTTTCAACCCCATTCAGACACAAGGTAATGACGAGGCCTGCAGCTTTACAACATCTCACAATATACAAAACCATCTTAGAATATCACAAACCAGACTTTTTATAGTAAAATCTGTTTTGTTGTGGACAAATGTATAAAAAGTCCGATACATTTTATCTTCTTTTTTTTGTGTGTGTGTGTGTGTGTGTGTGTGTGTGACGGACCAGGTTGTGATTTGTGACAATGCATATCTGATTTTTCGCTTGTAGTGCTCTCATGACTGAGCCACGTCCAAGGCTGTGTAGATTGGATACAGTATTGCTGTACTCAAATATATGAGAAATTAAGCCATAAAAACCTTTTATCATCGATTTGTATCATAGTGAACACAATTATCATTCCCACATAATGTTTTTGTTTTTTTTTCCTCAGGTCTTGCAGCTCTAAAATTCATTTCTCACTTATTTTAGCTTCAGTGGTCACATGAAAAACAGTGTTTTTTGCATTATGAGGGCGCAACACGAGTGGCTATCTGGAATTTGATAGGTTTATTTATCTGTATCACTGTTTTTTATTTAGATGTATCACTGTTTTATCTGAAAGTTGATGAAGTGACATTTATGCGTAATGTTTACATGTAAAGTTGTGTAAATTAACCAAAATAATTATAATGTAATTATAAACTATAGGCTTTCTCTTGTCGTTTCAGTGTTCAATGCGGTGTACAACAGTGACGATAATGTTTTTGTGGGAGCCCCCACTGGCAGTGGGAAGACTATTTGTGCAGAGTTTGCTATTCTCAGGATGCTACTGCATAACACAGAAGGACGCTGTGTTTATATTACACCCATGGAGGCTCTAGCTGAGCAGGTATGACACTTCGAAAACTGCACTCACATTTCAAACTAAATTCAGGCTGACGTTATTCACAAGGTTAAGACTAAATTAAATTTAATAAGAACTGAAATAATCCTACTTGAATATTTCTAAAGGCTTATTCCAACAAGTCACAGTGCCAGTAAGGGTGCTTTATTGCGATCATCCGTCAGGTAAAAGCATGCAGACTTGCAAGGCATGTAGAAGGTGACTTGTGATTTGAATTACAGCTACAACACTGGTCAGAAAAATAAAAAATGAGATGTTTTGCTCAAATAATTCTGCCTTCAGAATAAAATGTTACACCTCAGATGTTGTGTTGGCTTGTGGTCATAGTTGACAAAGCTGCCCTTATGACGGCCAACACAAACACCCTCATGAATGTGGCTGCCTGATACTCAGTGACGTGTCGCCTAATACTTTGTTGGTGTGTAGGTTTTTGTGGACTGGCACCAGAAGTTCCAGGATTCTTTGAATAAGAAGGTGGTAATACTCACTGGAGAGACCAGCACTGACCTGAAGTTGCTGGGGAAAGGAGACATCATCATCAGCACCCCAGACAAGTGGGACATCTTGTCTCGTAGATGGAAACAAAGGAAGAACGTCCAGAACGTCAGTCTTTTCGTCGTGGATGAGATTCACCTCATTGGAGGAGAGAACGGGGTGAGACTTGAGAGCAGCAGGCTGAAGTATTTTGTTTAAGCTTGATGTGGCGCTTGTTTTGGGACTATTTTGGCATGAAAACCTGCATCCTAATCCTGCTTCTGTGTCTTGTAGCCTGTGCTAGAAGTGATCTGCTCCAGAATGAGGTACATCTCGTCTCAGATTGAGAGGCCCATTCGCATTGTGGCACTCAGTTCCTCTCTGTCCAATGCTAAAGATGTAGCCCACTGGCTGGGTTGCAGCACCACAGCAACCTTCAACTTCCACCCTAATGTCAGGCCTGTGCCTCTTGAGCTCCACATCCAGGTGAAGAAACATGCTGTTTTCAAACCGGCTTCTGATCTCAATAATTTAATAAATCAACCTCATTCATTCCAGTCTCATTAGTATAACCAGATCGTATTTTAGTCTTTAATTTCTAACTAAAGAAGGTAATATGAATGATTTTAGTTCTGAAGGTTGTTTAACAAATCGAGGCAACTTGGTGAAAATATCATTTATTTCACAAGCTCTACTCTAAAACACAAAAAAGCAATTAAACAACAGTATGTTTACAGTTACAGTTTAAGTGAACGAGCGATTTGAGTTTAAACTTTAAAATCGTAAAATGCAAATGGAAATATACATCGGTTAGATTTTACTAACAGTAGTTTCTAGGCATGCCGACAGTTGTGAGGGTTGAGAGAAATATTTATTTCGTGGTCCGATTTTGTTTTTTCTCTTTTGTTCATTGAAATCATATTCAACCTATGAAATCATGGATAATCTCAAACTGCAAGATCATGTTGTCCATTTAATTTTTTACTTGTGGCCCAGTTTTTTTACAATTAAAATAAAATCTAAACCCTTCTGTCCCCTCTCTTTTCTCTTTCCTGCCTCTGTTTGCTCTTTACTCAGGGCTTCAATGTGAGTCACACACAGACCCGCCTTTTGTCTATGGCTAAACCAGTGTATCACGCCATCATGAAGCACTCCCCATCCAAACCAGCTTTGGTGTTCGTGCCTTCTCGGCGCCAAACCCGCCTCACTGCCATAGACGTCCTCACGTTCTGCGCTGCCGACGTGATCCCACAGAGGTACCATAAGAACAGCCAACAATTTCCATGGAAAACATAAATGCTCAAACTCTCCCCCCAGTAAACACATGAGTACTCAAACACCTCCACCCTCCTCCAAAATGACATTAACCAAAGATTGTTTAGAAAGATTGTTTACAAAAAATTAAAACATACTAGAAATTTAGAACATTTGTACATTCAGCACTCTCACTGTTTCCTTACAGGTTCTTGCACTGCTCTGAGAAGGACTTGACCCCGTTCTTGGAGAAGTTGTCTGATGCAACACTGAAGGAGACCCTCTCTAATGGTGTGGGTTATCTGCATGAGGGGCTCTCAACCACAGAACGCAAGATTGTTGAGCAGCTCTTCAACTCTGGTAAGAAATGGTCCTGTTTTCTGCAACGTCATAGAAGAATTTTGCTCAAAATTCATAATAGTACTTGGATTTTAAGTGGAGGTCTCTAACATGATGAACTAGTTTTTGAAGTTAAATTGCGGTACTGATCTAAACATAATGGTTTCTTTATTCAAGGTGCCATTCAGGTTGTGGTGGCATCCCGTTCCCTTTGCTGGGGAACTAACATCTCTGCCCACTTGGTGATTGTCATGGACACTCAGTATTACAACGGCAAAATTCACGCGTGAGTATTTCCGTAACCTCATCAGTAACTGTAGATCTGCTCCGTTGCTACTGTAGCTCAATTCTATCAATATCTTGCTTTTTCAAGTTACGTGGACTACCCAATTTACGACGTGCTCCAGATGGTGGGGAAGGCTAACCGCCCCCTACAGGATGATGAGGGTCGCTGCGTCATTATGTGTCAGGGATCCAAAAAGGTATACCGAAGTTCTCAAGCGTATTTATTTATTTAAGTTTCTACCATTTTTACCATTTTCTTTTTTTACCGTTTCTTTAAGGACTTTTTCAAGAAGTTTCTTTACGAGCCTCTGCCAGTTGAATCTCACCTGGACCACTGTCTTCACGACCACTTCAATGCCGAAACTGTCACCAAGACAGTAGAGAACAAGCAGGATGCCGTGGACTATTTGACGTGGACATTCCTTTACCGTCGCATGACCCAGAACCCGAACTATTACAACCTGCAGGGTGACACTGAACAGTCATTGAACAGTTTCATACAGAAAGAATTTGCATAGGCCAGATATAGCCATTGGCGTTATGTGGAGTGTATATTTTTAAGAGCTTTAATACTGAAAATTATTAGAATGCATTCTTTTTTTATATATGTATGTATGTGTATATATATGTATATATGTAATTTTTTTTATTTATTTATTTTTTACACTTCGGGGTGTTGAGTTCTTACATCGCCATTTATTTATTTTTTTTTTTTTATGTCTCTTCCTATGAAAGGCATGTCTCACCGGCACCTGTCGGACCACTTGTCCGAGCTGGTGGAGAACACCCTGCAGGATCTGGAGCAGTCCAAGTGCATCAGCATAGAGGACGAGATGGATGTGGCGCCTCTCAACCTGGGCATGATTGCAGCGTACTACTACATTAACTACACCACCATTGGTAAGAAATGAGTAACTGTTCAGTTACATCCACACCACATTGCCCCCCATTTCTGCCAAGAGTTTGATAATAAAAAGACGTGGGTTAACTCTAAACCACAGCAAGTCACCTGCAGGGGCACAAACAACCGCCAAATATTAATTTTTAAGTCATCTGTGCCACAGTTTTAAGTTTCCTGTGTTTAATAGCTACTAAAACATGTTTGTTTGATATTAACATATATTTTTGTTCTAATATGCAATAGCCATTTTTGCCATTTTTTTCCTCGAGTTTTTTCCCCTTTTATACAGCACAAACATACACAAACCACATCCTGTTCCAACGGAGACCGCAGTCAGTACTGCACCGTTATGGATTTCAGATTATCTTTTCGAGAGTGTACTGTGCCAGTGTCTTCCTTCAAACAGTGACAAACTCTGTGGCTATAATTAGTGGGGAAAAAAATCAGCCTCTCTTTAATATATTAATCTCTTTGTTTTATAATCTATTTTTATTTTATAAATCCCTGACTCATTACATTAACGTGTCTCTTCTGCATTTATTACTGGTCATTCCGTTTTTCTTTACATGGATTTTTTTTTTTTCCTCCAGAGTTGTTCAGCATGTCTCTGAATGCCAAGACTAAAATCCGGGGCCTGATTGAGATCATCTCCAATGCAGCAGAGTATAAGAATGTTCCCATCAGACACCATGAAGACACTCTGCTACGCCAGGTCTGTTAACAGTCAGAGTAGTGAATTGTTAACAGTCAAAGTAGTAAATTTCTGTCTTCAGTTCTGAACATCTTGATTGTGTCTTATAGCTCTCCCAGAAAGTCCCCAACAAGCTGAATAGCCCCAAGTTTAATGACCCCCACGTGAAGACCAACCTGCTGCTGCAGGCGCATCTGTCCCGGATGCAGCTCAGTGCTGAGCTTCAGTCGGACACTGAGGAAATCCTAAGCAAGGTGAAATAGTTATTTTTAACGCATTCCTGACGTTTTGATTTGACAAATTAGTCCTTATTGCTCTATGTAGAAAAAACTATTACATGGTTTCGTGTCACCTTCTTGTCATGTTTGTGTGACCCCATATAGGCCGTGCGTCTCATACAAGCATGCGTGGATGTGCTCTCCAGCAACGGCTGGCTGAGTCCCGCCTTGGCTGCGATGGAGCTTGCTCAGATGGTGACCCAGGCCATGTGGTCTAAAGACTCGTACCTCAAACAGCTGCCTCACTTCACTTCGGAGCACATCAAGCGCTGCACTGAGAAGGTGGGAGTTTTTTGTCTGCTTTGATGCTTGTGGTTTCATTAGATCTTTTTACCAATCTTTTACTAATGTGTTTTTCATGTGTAGGGTGTGGAAAGTATCTTTGACATTATGGAAATGGAGGATGAGGACCGCACTGGTCTCCTGCAGCTGTCAGATGTTCAGATGGCTGATGTGGCACGGTTCTGTAACCGATACCCCAACATTGAGCTCTCCTACGAAGTAGCTGACAAAGACGACATCAAGAGGTAAGAAAAACAGAACAGTCAAATACTAAATCTAAGCACAGTTCCATTCACTTACACAACAGTGATGCATTCAGTGAGACCCCATTACAAAAGCTGGATTGTGCAGAGCATTACGTTACAATACCCGATTAGGGGTTTTAGTCATTTCTGTTTCTATACTTCTTTTTCCTTATCTCTTTTTTCCTTACGTTTTTTTTTTTTTTTATTCGTCAGTGAAGTGGGCTTGTTTGTAGTAATGCTTCATGACCGTGACCATCTTTCTTGTACACATAGAATATAGGCGTGATGGAGTATCTCTGCTGAAATGTTAAACGTGCAAGAATGCCTTTTTCCTGTTAAACTGATTGTAAGACTCGGTTTTGGAGATTGGTCAGCGTTTTATTAAATGAAAAAGAATTTGAATACATTTTTTGTTTAGAAATGTAGTGCACAAATGAGTTCTGAAGTAATACTTTGTGCTTTCAGTGGCAGTCCAGTTCTGGTTCAGGTGCAGTTGGAGAGGGAGGAAGAGGTCATAGGGCCGGTCATCGCTCCACTCTTTCCCCAGGTCAGTAAAATACATTTTTCCAGCCATTGAGAGACTTGATTACCATTACCTCTTTTTTTTTTTTTTTTTTTTTTTTTTTTTTTAAATGTATGTG
>JBBJLS010000016.1:6786567-6798501 GCA_037577275.1 Bryconaethiops microstoma
TTCAAGTAAGCATTTCATTGTGCTCTGTACACTGTACTTTGTACATATGATAAATAAACCTCAACTTCAACTTCAACCCCAACACATTTGGGATGAACTGGAACGGAGATTGTGAGCCAGACCTTCACGTCCAACATCAGTCCCTGACTTCATAAATGCTCTACATAATGAATGGGCAGAAATACCTACAGAAACTCCAAAATCTTGAGGAAAGCTTTCCAAGAAGAGTGAAAAGCTGCAAAGGGGAGACCAGCTCCATATTGACGTCTATGTATTTGAACGTATTGTCATTAAAGTCCCTGTTGGTGGAATGATCAGGCGTTCCCACACTTTTGTCCATGCAGAGAATTGTACTGCAGGGGGCGTCCTGAGTGTGTTTTTGAAATGTAACGTTACTCTTGGTCTGGTTGAGGAAGAAAGTGTACAAGTACTGGCTACTCACTATGTTTATAAACTAGTCAACAGTTGTCATGTAGAGAAAACTATTGCTTCTTTTATCAACTTATATTTCAGAGAAGAGGACAGATCTACTGGTTGGACTGAAGACATTAACAGTTCAGCGACTGCTACTTCGCTAATGCTACCGAAGCTGGTGGCTTTCAGGAAATAGTAGTAGAACATCAAGTGACCAAATGAAGGACTAATGCTTGCTGTGTATCGGACTGTTCATGGAAAATAGAAAGTCTGGTTACATAATGACAGGTAAGTTTTGATAAAAGTTTTGAAATTTGAAGTAACATCTAGCTAGCTAGCTACTTAGCATCTGTTCTCTGTTTATCCAATGGCCCTCTCTTGAAACGTCAAGGAATGAAAACAACGAACTGCTCATGTGTTTTGATAGCTGGTTTGAATATATAAATGTATCTGAACAGCACGACAACAACTGCTGTAACTTCAGATGTTACCATGGTCATCAAAAGGAAAGCTGGGATCTTTGTTGGGATCTATTGTCATTCATGTTAAGCTTGCAAGTATATAATATGGGCAAAAGTATTGGGACGCCTGCTCATTCCACAAACAGGGACATTAATGACATTGCATTCCAATACATAGCCTTTAATATGAAGTTGATCCCCCTTTGCAGCTACAACAGCTTCTACACTTCTTGGAAGGCTTTCTGCAGGATTTTGAAGTTTCTGAGGGGAAGTTTTATTCATTTTGTAGAGCATTTATGAGTTCAGGCCCTGATGTTCTTCCACAACGAACTCATCCAACCATGTCTTTATTGACTAAAACTGGAAGCATGGCGTTGTCCAAAATGTCTTGGTATACTAAAGCATTAAGATTGGCCTTCACTGGAGGTTAGGGGCCACATGAATTCAATACTCAAGAGGTGTGTTGCAATACTTTTGTCCATAGTGTGTCTTTTGGTAGTTAAGTTGACAACATTATGGCCATGGAGTTCCAAATTTAACTGCCCAACATTTCATTTTTTTTTGTAGATGATGTCGTTCTTTTAAATGTACCGATTATTCGACAGCTTTACCACTGGGACTGCGGTTTGGCATGTTCGCGAATGGTATTAAAGTAAGTGCTTACATTAGTGTTTGACAGTAAACATTACACTTATTAAGGTTCTGAGTCTTATACTTCTGTTATTCTTTTCCAATCCAACCAGATACATTCATCCAGTGAGTGAGGAAGAGTTCCAGGCAGCCTGTTGGGACCTGAAGTTGACAGAGAGTGTGTGGACTATTGACCTTGCATATCTCATGTGTCATCTAGGCGTGAAGCATTGCTTCTCCACGCAGACATTAGGGGTAGACAAGGGCTTCAGAAATCAGGTATATAACTGTAGAATTTCCTCCTCATTTGGTTAATATGTAATATTGACCATCTTCAGTAGGTTAAAAAATTTTAGTGTTTTTGTGAGTCACCTTTTCTCCTTATTTATGAGCCCCATAGCTTCAACACCTGAGAATGATAGTTTCAGGCCAACTCTATGAGGAAGAACCAGCTTTATAGGGAAGAGTTGGTTTCCTTCAGTTTGACCCTAGCACACTGTTTACCCCGCTCCAGTCCAGTGTGTGTATCTCAATGTAGCTGTGCAGTGAAATAATTGTAGTCCTTAGCACTTCACAATGAATCATTTTATCTTTTGTGAGGAGGTCAGAAGTTACAGGGGCTTTTGGCCCTTTGCCACCAGGAGATTGTGACATCCAGATTATGGCAAAAGATAATTAAACTTTTAGAGTGTGACCCAGGCCTGAAAGACTAGTAATACTGGTCCTCTGTTTTTGTTTTTCTTGTAGTCATTCTACAAAAAACATTTTGATACTGAAGAAGACCGAGTGAATGAGCTCTTCCTGAAAGCAGAGAGCAAAGGAGTAGTGGTGAAAAAAAGGTACTTTGAGCTTGTTCTTGTAGTGTATTTGTGGCAAATACACACAGTACATGATCATACCAGTTCTGTTTTAGATCCCAACAATTCTTCCATGTTATGTTTTACCTAACCTGTAAGCACAGCATCCATTTTTGTCACCATTTTTTTGTCTGCAGCTCTGTGACTATTCAGGAGATCCTGTCCCATCTTGACCAGGGTCATGTAGCCATTGTGCTAGTCAATGCTGTAGTGCTGGTCTGTGAACTATGCTCCACTCCAGTCAAATACTGCTGCTTTCTCCCCGTTGGTCAGAAGTGTTTCTGCAGGAAACCTGACTACCAAGGCCACTTTGTAGTAGTGTGTGGATTTAATCGTACCACTGGCTCCATCTATTATAACAACCCTGCATACTCTGACCGTAAGTATTACACATGTGTGAGTGTGAAGTGTGTGAATGGTTCATTAGTGATGCTTTATTTGGTTTACAAAGATGTTGCAGAAGAAGCAGGGAAAATTATCTTTTTGTTAATAAAGCCTCACTCTTAAGCTTTAGTGTAGAACTCTTTCTTAGGTAATTTCTGTCTAGTGTACATTTCCTGAAACTGATCAATACAATTTACATTTTACTATTTGGAATTAATGTCACTTCACAATATCATTCTTGATAAAACAGCATTGTCTTAGGAGAATGCCTAACAGTTTGTAATTTGTTGGAATGTCTGTAATTAGAATGATTCATGAACTATGCCTTTGATGGACAGGTGTGTGCTGCACTAGCATTAGTAATTTTGAAGAAGCAAGAAAGAGCTATGGAACAGATGAAGACATTCTTTTCATCTTCAAGGACAGTTGATCTTCCAAAGATGACTTGACTTTTCACTGTGAGGGTTTTCATTGGCTGGGCTGCAATATTCCCAATAGATGCCTGCACTGCTGGCAGACAACAGGTAATATGACCATCTTGGGTTTTTTTCCTTTTTTTATAGGGCCACATTGCACAAAAGCACATGCCACTGCAGAGTCATTTCAGACCATGGTGCTAAACAAGCCATATGATAAGAGTTCGAAGCTCCTTCGTGCTGTGATATAAGAAAATGGTCAGAAAAGACTGAAGGATGATTATTTGGTATCTGCTTAATTTGCTTTCTGCCATCAACAGATAACTGAAAATGAAGTATAGTGTAAAAATGACAAAACAGCTTCCTCATAGTCCTATAAATGATAGTTATATGTTTCTTATGTAATTATTTTACTATGTGTTTGCTTTCCTTTGTGTTGGCCCCCTAAATCTATAAGCATTAGTGTGGTTTAGTGCAAGTGAAAGATGGACACTTTTAAAGACTCAGGTATAATTCATGAAGTCTAACAGACCCAGGACACCTCACGGATGTAATGTTAGTGGATTTATTGTGCCATTTCTCTCTGAATAAAAATAAAAATGTAAATCTGTTATAACCTTGTGCAACGACAAAAGAAAATGAGTATTTGAATATCATGTCAGTTGTGGTGTTATTTTACATGTGAGGTTCAAAAACTCAGAAAGCTGCTACTGGCCCATTTTGGCCCAAAAAGAGAACTCCCCAATGCAGCATTTACAACAGCTACGTATCTATTAACTTTTTGAGGGCCTATTTGTAATGTGTTTGCAAAGCTGTGAATATGTGGGTATTGGACGCAGATGTTTGTATGCGTGTATGCCGCCATACTTGCACAAATGTGCTGGTGGGCAGCATCACAAGTACCTTACCAGAATGTACAGAAAACTAAGAAACCTGGGTACAGTGTTGGGGATGGGTATCATTAAGATTTTACTGATATAGATATTGACACTAACATGGCTTATTGATATGCATACTTACTCTTAATGATACTACTCTTCAAAATGCAAAAAATAAAGACACCACATGAAAATCTGGTTATTTTTGCTTTTTTAAAAGTACAAGCTAAGTTGTCAATTGTATATACAGCCATGACTTTTTTTTTTTATTATACCTTGGAAATGTTGAACTACACAGCACTCTTACGTTCTTTTACAACTGCAACAACTAAAATAGTAATGTTAAGAGCAGTGTGTGTGCATGTGTGACTCTGTTTCATCTCATCAGAAACTGAATCAGGAGTAAAGCTGCTGGAATACAGCATATAGAAAAGCTGCTCTACAAACACTACTGCACTCACAACACATATGGAGGCGTTTGTTATTTTTTACACAGTTCACAATGCAATACTTCATAAAAGAATAGCAACCTGTGCATTTTACTCACACACACGGCTGCAAATTGTACAGAAAAAAAGGAAAAAGTGGTCTCATTTTTTTCAATGGCTGTATGAGGGAGGAGCTACAAATTGCATGTGATGGTATGCACAGCGTCGCTCCCATCCCTCCCACTAATTCAGTCTAACATGAAGCATTTCAAAGTCCCAGCATTGTTAGAACACATGATTGTTGCATAAATACTGATAGCACCGTTATTAGGAGCTTAGTGATATTTCTGTATTGACCAGTCAGGAACCGGTGCTAATTTAGTATCACTTAGCGATACCCATCCCTATACAGAAGGAACCCTTAATTAACCAGCCAGTACAGTTTTGATTTAGGCTCTGTCAATAATAGGACTTGCACAAGTAGGTTTACACTTCAGGTATTCATTGGTATTTCCAAACAAGCACTTGAATATTCATTCTCAAATAAAACCACCCCATAAAAATGTTTTATAATTGACTGTAATTTTAAGTATTTTTATTACTTTAGTAAATATGTCCAATGGTATATTAAGTCAGTTGCTTATACACCGTATCAAACTATAGAAGCGGCAATTGTAGCTTGTTTTTCATATACAGCTTTGATGAGCCCCTTAACCAATTAAAATGAGACTTTATTCATCACCGTTAGGATTTAAGGTTGCAAAGGCATCTGTCACTCTTACTAGAGACTAGTAATATTAGGAACCTACTCAGATGGGTGTCTCTATTACATATTCAAAATGGTTCATCAAACTTGTCGTGCCTTCATACCAACCTCTTATTGTAAAATTTTCACTGTGCATTTTTCTCGTTCAGTGACTGCAGTTTGTTGGCTTTGAGGTGAGGTGACTTGTCTGCGTAAACTACACCAGCTATAATTATTTTTTTATACATACCATTTAGTAATTATCAGTTTCCTCTCCTTCACAAGAGCCTTGCTGTTTAGGCTACAGACTTGTAAGTAAGTTTAACAAATACTAATAATAGATTTTAATACTAAGGTGTCCACCCACCATGAAATGAATTAGCCCTGGCGCTTTCACAGTCTTCATATATTGCTCTTATCCAGAGCAATTTGTAACTGTTTAAGTTGATTGCTTTTGTAATTCCATTGTTTCAACTTGTTGTTTTAATGGTCTTAATTACTTGCTTCTTTATTTTATTAAATCTTGTTTATTTGGGGTTGCCCCTCAATGTCTTCTGACTAAAATAAAAGTTGATTGATTTGCCCCAACCATGTCTTGCCCAGAAGGCCCCGACCCGTGAATGAATCAGCCTTGTGGCTTTTATAGTATCTGGGATCAGGTTAGTTAACAGCTGCTCTCGAAACTGTGGTTTGCCCAAATGGCTCCCTGAGTGGAATGATCCGTCCCTGGTCTTACTGTGTATTATAGTTATTTGAAATGCACTAAAATGTTTGACACTATTGTGTCAAATCACTGCTCTTTAAGGCTTGTATCAAGCGCATGATTTCATCAAACAAACTTTTGACGTGTTGTTTTGGAAAAGCTTCAAGAAACTTACAATAATTATTGGCTGATCAGCAATAAGTGATCACAGTTCTTTGTTTGTTTTTTTTCCATTCAGAATTATATATTGTCTACGGCTCAAACCTGTTTTCCCAAATGATTATAATTAAAGTAACTGTGTAAAGGGCTATTCATATACAAAGAACAACATACATGAGACATTCACATTTTCTTATTTTGGGGTATTACAATGAGTGACATGAAAAATATGCTACCAACTTCCTTGACGATTCTGAATTATTCTGAAGCAATTGGTTCAGAGCTTCATAAAGCTTTGTTTCTCCTATCATTATAGGATGTGGAAGTTTACTTTATTGAAGTGTATCAGTTCTGTCTATGTCAGCTGTCTGTATGGCTATTTTTTTTTTACCCCAGCTATGACTCTCCCACTTGGTCCTACCCATGAAATTAATAGCCCTCAGGCTGTAGTCTTTATAAAATATTTTAGCTAGCTAGGTTACTGCTGCTGTCTAAACTGTGCCTTCCCCCAAATGGTTCTCCTTGGACTTTTGCAAGGAAGTACTGTTGATCTGTCTATTAAAAATCATAGACATGTGACAAAGATACATAGAACATGGGTAACCTGTGTGTGAATTAAGCCAAAAACAAAAACAAAAAGTCTGGAGGACCACCAAGGACACTGGCTATGGCACCATCGGGTCTGTGCTCCGTGCCCAGTTTGTACCATTTCATGTCATTATTCATACATGAGTTAGCTTTATTTGCCCTACTTGATCCAAGCAGCACATTAACTTAACAAAATTTGTGGGTCTCTGACAAAAGTCTCTTTCCTCTACTTTCCCTGGTAGTTTTCATATTTATTTTGCGCTCTGAATCGTCAGTGAAGGCTCATAGCTGTAAAACGTAATATGGGTGGTTTTGCTTTCTCCATGATTGCCCTCTTTGATTTTCTAGATTCCATTTTCATTGTGTTTCCATTTCCAGTATTACACTTAGTGTGCCCTGCGAGTGATTTGTTCTTTATAAATGTCTGATAACTGTGCAGGAGTACATGAAAACAGAATAAAAAATAAAATGAACTTCTTGCTTTCTGAAAGTTATTGATGTGCGGGAGTGCTTGATACACATATGGGGTTTTTTGGTGATAGCTTTAAATTCCACCTTGAATTAATTAAGGAAGCACTGATCAGTTTAACCAGATACTGGATGGAACTATAAATACATGTATTTAAATACTATAAATGATTATTTATTGTATAATAATATACACTGTTGTATTTAAATAAACCATTTAAATTAAATAAAAGGTTAATACATAGATATTTATTGCATTAAAGTTGTTTTTTGTATTTGTAGTGCACTATAGTGCTTTTTAAATAACTGCTTTTTGTACAGATAGAATCATTTTCTCCAGTGGCCTTTTGCACCTTTGCTCTCATGTATTTGAATGCTTGTCTTCACCCACAGATACACTGATCAGTCATAATATTAAAAATCAGCCATCCATTATCTGAACTATTAATCCTAACCGGGATTTTCATAGAGCAAATATATAAAACACCCAGGATAGGTTGCAGGTCCTTTGTAGAGCAGACAAACACACATTCACACCCAGGACCAATTTAACATCTCTGGTTCATCTGACATACATATTTGGACTGTGGGGAAAAAACCCACATGCTGAGAACATGAATGGACAATGAGTATTCCACATAGAATACATGCAAGATTTGAACCCCAAACCTAGCTCACCACAGGCAACAGGGCTCACCACTGTGCAACCTCTCTTTATAATTGTGTAGGTCCCCTCATGCCACCAAAAAAGATCTAACCTGTGGGACTCTGGACTCCACAAGACGTTTTGAAGTGGTATCTGGAACCAAGACATTAGCAGCAGATCCTTCAAATCCTGTAAGATGTGAGGATTGAGATCCAGGGAATTTGGAGGCCCAGTTAATGTTCTTAAACTCTGTCATGTTCCTCAAAAAAAACCCTGAACAATTTTTGAAGTGTAGCAGATGCATTATTCTGCTCTCAGAGACCCCTGCCATTAGGGAACACCATTGCTAATAAGGAGTTCACTTGGCCTATAATAAACTTTAGGTTGGAGGTAGGTGGTATGTGTCAAAGTTACATCCACATGATTTCCAGGAGCATAGATTTCCCATTTTCCGGAGTTGCAGTAAAATGAAATATGTCTGATGATAGTGCATGTGCATATTGTAATGGTAAAACAATGTCCAGAAGCAATACATTTTTTGATTAAATAAAATGCAAATAATCATGTTTATTAATAATTAAAATACTTTTCATGCAACAATCTCATTCTAACATTGCTATAATTCAAAAAGGGAGAAAGGCCAACCAGTATTCAAACTCTTTAGTGAGTCAGTGTTTCTTGGAAACAGCATTGTAGATGTTTTCTGGCTTATCCAGCATGTCTTTTGTTTGCACCTTCACATGGATCTCACAGGAGTGATTACTCTCCACAGTTGTTTACGGTTTATCATTGGTTTGTGAATAGTCACTACTCAATCTGCGCCCCTCATGGATTTGTACCATGTGCTCTGTAATACATTTTCCAGCAGTACTTTCCTATACATGAAATTGGTAAGCGTTTTACCACAGTGGCCAGTTCGTAACAAAGCTTTTGTATTTGCCAGTTATGCTCGTGTGTAATTTTTACCCTTTTGTTGTGGAATACAATTCTGAATGAGAATGCTTTAAGACTTGATTTATTTGAATTTTTTGCCCCGTATGGAAACATTATACTATAATCACACTGGAAAACGCTGTAACAAACTTCATAAGGTTTTACAATGGTATTATGAATTATTACTGTATTGCCAGTTTTGTAAGTATTCTAACAGAAGCTAAAATAAGAAGTAAAATTTATTTTTTCAAAAAATTTTTTTTTTCAGCGCTTTATGGAATGAAATGACTAATTCTTGAACAAGGCTTAGCAAAATATACACTCTCGCATGACAAAATTAACTTTGTGCGCATATACTACTTCTTATACTACTTCTCTCTGTCCAGTAATTGGAATATTTCTTGCAAAAAAAAAAAAACACAGGTAAGGTAGTGATCATGTATAAAATATAAACCAGCACTGACACTGTTTTGCTGAGAAAACAACTTTATTGCAGAATTTACCCCACTTTAAAGTAAATTTAACCACATATTAGTAAATTTGGTTTCATAGGTTGACATTAGTGTTTAGCTAATAGTAACAGGGTAATTCAAAGTGGAGTAGTGTTTGGCAGTTTGCTAGATTGCTTCAAAGTAAGGAGTTTATCTTTTAAAAGAAACTTATTTTGGACTACTGTGACATCAACGGCAAAATGTATTTTTGAAGAACATTTATACATGGAATAAATGATTGCACCATTGCATCTTATTTGCCATACTTGCATATTAATTGGTACATTAAATGTTTTCTTTTTTATTTTTAACATAACATTGACATTTGAAACTTTTTAATGTAAGATTTCAAAATTGTCACAATTTTTTTGCTTAGTACACTGCCATCATTTTAAACAAAACCAGTGTAACACACATTGTTTCATTCACTCTTGCTCTGTTTACAATGAGAAATTCCTTCATGAACCAAAAGGAAAAACTTGCCTGTGGAGAAGAAAACAAGCCTATGGAGGTGTGTAGCCCAACAGGTTTTGTGTGATCTGGGATTAGTTTCTCGTGAGTTTACTCCTTGATAATATTGGGCTTGAAGTCATCCTGGACAGCCTTGGTGAGTTCATCAGCGTACATCTCATATCTCCCAGTCATCTGCAGAAAGATGAATAGTTCAGAGCTTACTGGATCTGTTCAGAAACTGAACTGCAGTGTTTAATTTCAGATTTTGTCCAGTATTTAATATTGCCAAGTACAACCAAATAATTCAATTAAATTCCTTGCAATAAAAAGGAAACATGTAGGGATCAGTAGGTATTTATCAAGCTTCACTCTAGTCCTGACCTAAGGTGTATGATTTTGTTTAGAATTATGTGAAAGCTGTAAACTGATCCCGGTTCAGCTTTCATATTCTAAAACATTTGATTAATAATTACCCTGGTTAACTACTAAATTTATACTTCAACACTTCAAATGATTATCTCAATTTTTACTTTAAGAAAGAAATTCATATGTGCTTCCTAACTCACTTTGAAGTTCCACTTGTCTGCAATTTGGCGATTCAGGTTTAAGTCCAGTTCTGTGACCAGTAACCCATCGCGGATTCTGGACAGACCTGGGGACCGACTTCCATCAGGTGCCGCCACATAGCTGGAGCCATAAAAGTAGCCCAAATCATTATGTGCTGCAAGTGGGGAAAGGAAGGTAAAATGATGGCATTAAACGTTTTTCAGGTTCTATGAAAGCCCTTTCCAAGGCACATATGGAACACTGTGACTGCTGGTATGCAGCATATTCAAACACATTTCAGCATACCTAGAGCTCTATATACTCTTTAGCTGTTCTAATCTTCACATCTCCAAGGACTGACAGAGAATTTAAAGCTTAAACACAGCTTAAACACACCTAGTGCTTTTAGAACTTTTGCTACCTTTCTCTGACTCTGAAGTGGAGAGCGGATAAAAGTGACAATCGTTCTTTATGCCTACAATCATCTATACTGAAATTGAGGATTCCCCTATATATAAACCAAAACTTAAATAAGGACTGATTTTGCAAACTGGCAACCCCGAACTAAGTTAAGTGTCAGACAGGCTGACATGACTATGTGAGAAAAAAAGTATCTTCTCAGATTGTTTGGGGAAAACCATTACCTTGCTTCCCATCTCCTGAGGTGAACTTGTTCTTGAAATATTCCTGGATGGGAAAAATGCATTATGTAATTGAAATATATTTGATGATCTGTAATATGATCACATCAATTAATTTGAAGTTACCTATGACAGCAAAAGATTCTGACCAGAAAATAACTACACTGATCAGCCATAACATTAAAACCCCTGGCCTAATATTGTGTAGATTCCCCTCATGGTTCCAAAACAGTCCTGATCCATGAAGGCATGGACTCCACAAGACCTCCGACATTGTGCTGGTGTATCTGGCACAAAGACATTAGCAGCAGATCCTTTACGTCCTATAAATTGGAAGGTGATCAGTTTGTCTAGCACATTCCACAGATTCTCAATCAGACTGAGATCTTAGGAATGTTGTAGCTGCTGGAATGCGAGAGTACAACATCGGCAAATTGCAGATTGACCAAAAATTAATGTAAGTATCAGTATGGCAGCTGTGGAGTGTCTTACATTTATGGCATTTAGCTGACGCTCTTATCCAGAGCGACGTCAGTGCTCACATCAGTGCTCAAGTAGCCTACATCTGTTCCTCAAACCAGTAAAGCTATACTTCAATTAAATGTCTTGATTGTTCTGAGTGCAGCACGTTTAGTAACAGCACTGATTTTATTTCCCACAAGTGTCAGTATTGTCTCTGAAGGAGAAGGTTTCTCAATTAGAAGTGTGTCAGAACTTTAATCAGTGCTAGAAGGCAAGAGTCAGGTGCCTTTGGGGAGATAGCACAGCCTCGCTTCCATCTGTAGAGCCTTTGCAGCAGGGCGAATTGGGACTCCTTGGTGGCACAGCCAAAAACCTAGAAATTGTAGCTATATAGTACTGTGCAAAAGTCTTAGGCACCTGTGCAAATTGTTTAAAGTCATTTATATCAGCAGTGCGATTATTTCTGCTAGCAAAAACACTGCTGAATATTAGAATAAATGCAAACAAACAAGAAAGCAGTAAAAAAGTATCAAAGTTTCTTTTTTCTAAAAAGAAGTCAATATTTTGTGAGCTGGTTAGAAGAACACAGGTTTGGATCCAGATTTCTGCTCAGTGCCTCCAGTCACTGGGT
>JBBJLS010000016.1:6811605-6837720 GCA_037577275.1 Bryconaethiops microstoma
CTAGAGGGCTTTGCCTTTCTTATAAGCCATTTCTGATTCCAACTGATTAACTACAAGTCAAGTTATTATTTGTTGTTTCTACAACTTGGTTAAGTGACAAGACTTTTGTCAGGCACTGTACTTACAAGGTCAGAAACTCTGAGGTAAAAGGACAGCCTAAAAGTAGGAAAGTGCAACAAATGGTAAATTGTGGTCATACTGCTAAACAGTTCCTTATGTGGAAGTTTCCCAAGTTTGTGTCAATGCTCGATGTGTCAGATGTCATGATGAGCTTTGTTTGGTGTTGCTATGTGGCGTAGAACCAAAGATACTTCACTGTTTTTGGTTACTAACTCAACATCTTAGGCCTTGTTCAGCCTTGCAGCTGAACAGTGTTGTTTGCCTGCAATGCAAGGGCTGTTTTACACTTGTTTTAATATCATTTTTGAGGACATTTTTGAAGGGTACTTCAAAATAGTTTGCACAAAATAGTTTACTAATAAAAAATAAAAAAACAGCTGTGTTGGATTTTTAAATATGTAATAATTTGGAATGTTGAAGGTAAGGATATTTTGCATGAAGAACTTGTTTAATGGCATACTCTTAATGTAATATATACTCAGTGCTAATAATGTAGTATAAAACACTGAAACCTGTGATACTATGTCTTTCAAAATGGTATACAATTACATTCTTCTCACAAAATAAATTTATTTTTGTTAATTTAGTCAATTTTGTTAATTAAATTTGATATCCATCTAAAGTACATCTGCCTGAAAATATTTGTGTTGATCTCCAAATTTCTCTCTCGTCTCTCCTCTCGGTCTGGAAGTGTCCTACTGGCTAAGTTTATAGAGAGTATTCCGGACTCACATCTAGTTCGACAGAAGTTGGGCTGTATGGTGAAGATTGTTGAGAGTGATCTTTTCAAACTGCCAGGTGAGAAACTTCTTGAGCTGGACTTGACTTCAAACCTATTTTCCAAAAATGTTTGGTGGTAGAAACACAACAGAAAGTTTGAGACTTCTTTCACATTTCAATGGGTGGTCTAGTGGTTAGGGAGTTGCCCCTGCAGTCAGAAGGTTGCGGGGTCAAATCCCAACTGCTAGTGTCATCACTGAGGTACCCATGAGCAAGGTACCGTCCCCACGCTCTGCTCCCTTGTTCGTGGCAGCCCCCTGCTTCACTTGGTGAATGGGTTGAATGCAGAGAAAGAATTTCACATTATTCACACTGGTGTGTTCACTTTAATACATCAAAAAAATGTTTCTCTCTGCCCAGAGTGCCGTGATGTCCTGTTGCCGCTGCTTACAGACCAGCTTAGTGGCCAGTTGGACGATCACTCCCATAAGCCTGACCATGAGGCCTGCGTGCAGCTCCTGAGTGCAGTATTGGACATGCTGGACTGCAAAGATGTGGTTTGTCTCTAAGCAGAACGTTTGCCACACAAATCAGTTACACTATATGGACAAAAGTATTGGGACACATTACTGACCATTACACCAACAGGGGCTTTAATGACATTGCATTCAAATACATAGACTTTAATATGGAGTTTGCCCCCCTGTTGCAGTTATAACAGCTTCCACTCTTCTTGGAAGGCTTTCCACGAGATTTTGGAGTTTCTGTGTAAATTTGTGTCCATTAATTTTGTAGAGCACATATGAGGTCAGACACTGATATTGGACGAGAAGGCCTGTTCATCCCAAAGGTGTTGGATGGTGCTGAGGTCGGGACAGTCGAGTTCTTCCTGCTTGCTTTGTGTACTGGGACACAGTCATGCTGGAATAGAAAAAGGTTCTTCCCCAAACTGTGTCCACAAAGTTGGAAGCCTGGCGTTGTCCAAAATGTCTTGGTCTGCTGAAGCATTAAGATTGACCTTCACTGGAAGTAAGGGGCTTAGCCCAAACCCAGAAAAACAGGTGTGTCCCAGTACTTTTGTCCATATAGTGTAGGTCATTAAGATACTTGGTCCAACAGGTATACATGCAAGAACAAGAGACAGGCCATTTTTGTACAGTCACGCAGCCCATGGTTGATCACTTGTGATTCGATTTTAAATCATACGTTTACTTTCCCTCTGCATCTCAGTGACCACACTGGTAGTTACTGTCAAACTTAATTGTTCAGCTCTTCTCTTCTTAGTCAGATCTCTTTCATCCCTTCCTTCATTTCGTTTTCTCCCTGTCTCTCCACATTCCAGGGTCCCATGGGGGCTCATGTCCAGTTAATTATGGAGCGCCTCTTGCGGAGGGTCAACCGCACGGTCATCGGCATGAACAGAGACTCTCCTCTAATTGTAAGGAGCCTTAAATGTTCTTCAGAATATTCTTTTTCATAACCAGTCTTTTTCAATTTTATTTCTTCTGTCATGCTTTATTCTTTTATTAAATTAGAAATAAACCAAAAAATGTTAAGAATGTGCATCTTTGCTCTTAAACCCATAAGCAGTATTTTTTTGTTCCAAAGCAATAACCTTTTTCCAGAATGTCAATGTAACTTTAATGAACTTTATCTCCCGCAATAGGGACATTATCTGGCCTGCATGACGGCTATTTTGAAACAGATGGAGGATGGACACTATGTCCACTATATCAACACCTTTAAAACAAGGCAGGATGTCATTGTAAGTCTCATTTTCTTTGTGTTGTATCAATCATAGAAAGCCACAGCAAGAGGTTCCTACAGATAAATCGCCATCCAGTAGCTTTGGGATGAGTTGTAGTAGCATTTGTGATCCTGAACAGTCATTAGTGCCCTTTGCCTACTAATGCTGTTATGGCTGAATACAATCAAATCCACCACCCAATTGTTCTATTATCTATTACAAAGTTTTGCCAGAGAAGTTTTTGACCTTTTACTCTCAGCTGCTACCTTATATACTTTTTTCTGCATAAATGAACTGGGAATAGACAGTAAATGTGGCTAAAATGTCTCAATTCAAAAACACTTTCACACTATGGTGAAAAAATAAAAGTGCAGGTTAATGTCAGTAGGCATATTATTGTAGGGCTCTTTTAATTACCCTGCACGTAATGAGTCTGTGCAGTTGTTTACTCAGGACTTTGACAACCTGAGAAAGCTCCTTTATACCCCTGTTGTTTTCAGAGGAGCTCAAAGGCAGAAGGTTGTGGCTAAACTGTAGATAGGTCATTTATCAACCGTCTCTGTCGAGGGTAATTATCACAAAGTTATTTTGATGCTCATCCCTGGGAAAAAAAAATAACTTAGAAAAAACAGTGAGAAACGTATATGCAAAAACACATTTATGTAACACTTTTTGAATTATGTAATATAATTTTTTTCTTTTTCCTTTCAGAGATGATCATTTTGTAGAATATGTATTTCAATATATATTAAAAACAACTTCCTAACAGTTTTGCATAAACCTTTATAGTTACAGCTCTGGTATGATGTTTTCTCGTGTTTGTCTCATTTTGTAATGAGTGTGTAACAGTAATTTTGATTTTGCATTAGTCACTTATTTCAGACTGCCTGATGACTTTTTAAAAAGTGAGTTTCACGTCATTGGGTTTTCAGTTCCATCTATTACAAAATTACTGTAATCATTAACGATAAAATACAGATGCAGCACAATCTATGAAGTACACTGTATGGACAAAAGTAAAATTTCTCTAATGGGGTAATTCTGACTGTAATGATGTATCTAATAGGTGAACCACCCCTGATAACCAGAACACAAGTTTATAATTAAGGTTTTTTTTTTTCCTTACCAGGACTTTCTGATGGAGACATTCATCATGTTTAAGGACCTGATGGGTAATATATTCCCTTCTGATTGGATGACCATGAACCTTCTACAAATGCAGGTGTTTCTGAGGGCCATAAACCTGTACTCTGATGTCCTCAACCAAATCTTCTTAGACCCTGCCCATTTCCATTTGGAGGTTTGTTTCCCCGGCTTTTGTTTGACCCATTATCTTCCCAATTTCCTGCTTACTGTCTGACCATCCAATGTGGAGCATAAGGCAAATTCCTTAACTCGGGCATGTCAAACTCCGATCCTGGAGGGCCGGTGTCCAGCACAGTTTAATGGTTCTCCTCCTCAAACACATTCATAAAGCTAACAATTAACTGGCGAGGGGAATCAGGTGTTTCTGAGCAGGGAAATCACCAAAACAACAAAATACTTTTTGTTACACTTGTGGAACAACTGGTGAAAAGAATTAAGCCATCCGCTCTAGGCACAATGTTTTCTTGTTTAAAAAAAATCAAGATTAAAGTGTATATTCATTATTTCGCATACCACTTGCCAACACGCCAAGTCTACTGTGTCTTAGACCTGTTTTCTCTATTATCTTTACCTTATATATTTTTTGCATTAACTGATTTAATGAAAGTCTCTCTACATTAAAATGTATGATATAAAATAAAAAATTCTGTTAATACTAGGGCTGGGAATAGAGGACTTGTTCCAGTTGACTGGTTCCAGCGGTCTGGTTCCAGTTGAACCAGTTTTAAATTGTCCAGTCCATCAGAGTCGTATGCCTCTGAGGGTTCCTTTACTATTATGTTTTTCTGATGCGTTGCAAAAACTCATGTCATGATATCAAACTATGGGGGAAACTTGGTGGAGAGCCGTTCACAGCGTGGCTTTGTTTCACGAACATGACAGCAGTTTTACTTGCAAAGTCCTTAATAATAATAATAATAATAATATGATGATGATGATAACATTTATTATTATTATGAGTGAATACCACCTATGTATTTCAATGATTTTATACAAATACATAGCAAATACCAATAGGAGTGAAGGCAACAAGACACATGTTGGTGGAACAAATGATCCAAAATTGTGGCACTGTTTGGTTTCCTCATGTAAAATTAATCTGTAAATACGTACATATATATATATGTGTGTGTGTGTGTGTGTGTGTGTGTATGTGTGTGTATATAATATGTGTGTGTGTGTATTAGGGGTGTCGAATTAACACGTTCATTCCAATCAATTAATCACAGAAAAAAAACCAACACGTTAAAAATATTAACGCTGATCAATTGCATGCGGTGGTGACTCTTAAGCATTTTTAAAGTGTGGGGGGACTGGAACAGAGGTTAGTGACCCACTAACTAACTCCTGAGAAAATGGTCTCTGTTGCTGAGTTTGAAATAGTGTGAGTTTGTCATTCTGTTGTTACTTCTAGGTTATAATTTGTGGCTTAAGATGCCTTGTATGCATGGGCACCCGAAACATTATATTAGGGGAGACGACCCCCACTTTTAAAAATCATTTGTTTTGTCCCCCACTTATCCACCCAGCGATTTGTATGAGTGAAAAACGCGAGACGGCAAGTGCCGCTTGCAACTAAAATTAATAATTGAGTTATTTCCTGTTAATAAAAGAAGTGTTGTAATTAATTTTACCATGTTCAAATATTGTTAGGAAGACATTCTACATTGTGTTCAGATAATGAAACAGTTGTATTGATGCTGAAAACCTGTGTAGGCCTTTTTGTCCACGCCGAAAATTGATCCCGAATTGATAAGGGCAACCATGCAAGAATTGGACTCATAGCAGAATTGATCACGGCTTCAGTGTCAGTAACATCTTAACAATTATTGTCCCTGATTAATGCGACATAGCAGTAGAATGTAGTTGGGTGAAAGTGAAAACTAATAGAGAAATACAATCTTGAAAATTAAAGATTTTTTCATCTGGTAAAAATATTTATTGTTATAAATTTATTTGCACATTCAGGAAATGGTTATATAAAGTAGTCCAAGACATGAATACTCCCATGTGAGTATACATACTTTGAGATACAGAAAAGATTGGTGATACACTATATGGACAAAAGTATTGGGACATGCCTGTTATTTAGGGTTTAGGCTAGGCCCCTTACTTCCAGTGAAGGACAATCTTAATGCTTCAGAGAACCAAGACATTTTAGACAACATCATGCTTCCAACGTTGTGGACACAGTTTGGGGAAGAACCTTTTCTATTCCAGCATGACTGTACCCCAGTGCACAAAGCAGCTCCATAAAGACGTGGCTGAATAAGTTCGGTGTAGAAAAACTTGACTGGCCCGCACAGAGTCCTGACCTCAACCCCATCCAACACCTTTGGATGAACTGGAACGGAGACTGAGAGCTAGTACTTCTCATCCAGCATCAGTGCTTGAGTTCATAAATGCTCTGCAGAATGAATGGGCACAAATTCCCCCAGAAATGCCAAAATCTTGTGGAAAGCTTCCCAAGAAGAGTGGAAGCTGTCACAACTGCAAAGGGGGACCAATTCCATATTAAAGTTTATGTATTTGAATGCAATGTCATTGAAGTCCCTGTTGGTGTAATGGTAAGGCGTCCCAAGACTTTTGTCCATATAATGTTCATAGATTGCTGTACCCTGTGTTGAGTTGGTAGTTGTATTGGCCTGATTGGCATTAGGTTAATTTGGCCAAACTTTGTCTAAACTTCTGCACGCTGTGTATCTGAGTCACTGATCATAAAGTATTAACGGGACAAATAAGGGAAGCTCATTTTGAACCAGAACTGACTGGCATGGCAGAAGCAGAATGTTTCTACACGTTTCTAAAATACATTTGGATCATAGACAGTGGATAAAAAATGCATAATCATTATAAGTATGTGCTGTTAATTTTGCTGTTCATTATTTTGGTTATCTAGTTTTTTTTCTGTTATTGCTATATAGCTTTGGAACAATTACTTTCACCTCACTGTTGCATTCATTACGCACAAATCGCTGCAACTGGAGACCTTCTCTACTGAGAAACGCAGTAAAATTCTCAACAAGTAAGTTTGTTCTAGTTATAAAATCTACATAGAAACAGTTACTTTGTCACGTGAAACATTGAAACATTGCATGTGTATCTATTGTATTTATTGTATTATAATGGTGTACTGTCTAAATGTTATATATTATTGGATTGTAATTTTGCACTGTCTGTTGTCAGTTCTCTGTAGTCTGTGGAGAGGCATTAAAGTTACAATTCATTTATATGTTTTACACTTTGTACATATGACTAAAATGAATCTTGTTCTGTTTGAACTGAGTGTTCTGCATGCTGATATCACTGTTATTTCTAAAACCTTAATTTGCAGGTATGGTGACATGAGGAAAAGTATTGGCTTTAGGCTACGAGATATGTGGTACAATCTAGGTAGGAGCTTTTTTTTTTTTTGTTCCATGTCTGTAGCTTCGTAATATCACTAGATGTCTGAGTATTATTTTTAGGTACAGCCTTTTCCTTTTTGTGCATTTCCAGCAGTCTTGTTTGTCACCTTTTTAACCATTTTTCTCTTTAGGAATGAAGTTGCTGAATAATATGATTAATATGAATAAAATAAATAGTTTGTGAAGCTATTAGGTGGGATTATAAACAGTCTTAGATCAGCAGTGTACTGTTTAACACTATGGCTCTGTGACCATCAGGACTCCATAAGATGAAATTTATTCCTGCCATGGTGGGCCCCATCTTGCAGGCCACGCTAGTTCCAGAGCCAGAACTGAGGATAGCCACCATCCCAATCTTCTTTGACATGATGCAGTGTGAGCATCACCTTAGTCCCAACCACACCTTCCAAACGGTTAGTCTTTTGATGATAGCTTTTAAAGATAAACAAGCAGAAACATGACTATTGCTTGCTCTAATAGTAGTACTCTGAGGACTCCAAAGACGTACACTGTATGGACAAAGGTACTGGGACACACATCTTAATTATTGGATTCAGTTGGCCCCTTACTTCCAGTGAAGGACAATCTTAATGCGTCAGCATAACAAGATATTTTGGACAACACCATCCTTCCAACTTTGTGGACACAGTTTGTGGAAGAACCTTTTCTATTCTAGCATGACTGTACCCCAGTTCACAAAGCAACCCCATAAAGAGATGGAGGAGTTCGGTGTGGAAGAACTTGGCCGCACAAAGTCCTGACCTCAACCCCATCCAACACCCTTGGGATGAACTGGAACAGAGATTGTGAGCCAGACCTTCTCGTCCAACACCAGCGTCTGACCTCATAAATGATCTACTGAAGGAATGGGCACAAATTCCAGCAGAAACTCCAAAATCTTGTGGAAAGCCTTTCAAGAAGAGTGGAAGCTGTTATAACTGAAAATGGTGGACCAACTCCATATTAAAGTGTATGTGTTTGAATGCAGTGTCATTATAGTCCCTGTTGGTGTAATGGTCAGACGTCCCAAAACTTTTGTCCATATAGTGTAAGAAGTGGGAATACATTCTGAATGTAGGCGCGCATCTGAGTTTCCAGTGTTGCATTTAATACCCAGTACAAAATATCTAGCTGCTTTTACTGCAGTCACATGTGCTTCTTTCCCCTTTACCTTTCACACTTTCTAAATGATCAGCACACAGCTAGAAAAAATAAGTCTTTGAATCTGCTGTATGCAAAAGTTTGGTGCTTACAGCTCCGCTGCACTGCCTCCTCTTGACAAGTCTGATTACAGTTTAGTGTCTGCGTCTGTCGTCTCCTGAATTTACTCTATACCTACAAAAAGAAATTTGCTGTTAGTCAAGTAACAAACCCTGTATTCCCAGCACCCTGAAAGCCTTACTTAATGAAAAGAATAGGACAGGAAACTGGACGAACCATCTGAGGATTAAGTGTCTTGCTCAGGGACACAGTGGTAAAAATTGGGGGGTTTGAACCTGCAACTTTGTGGTCATCAGGTTCACAGACAAGTGTTTGACCCACTAGTTTACCACAATATAGATTTGGAGGTCACAATATTGATTGATATATTGAAAATATCAGGACAACATTTTGAAAAAGCTTAATCTTTGCGATTATTCCGTGTTTAAGAGGCCATATTTTAAGCAACAAATTAAAATATGCACATAGTAGGAAGTAATGTATTGGAAAAAGCTTTAAAGTAGCTGTGTCATCTTTATATGGTCTTAGGAGCTATTCGTTAATCCAGATGAAATATGAAGAACTACAGGCAAACATCACATTCTTATTTCAGTTGAATGAGCAAATTTAATTTGAGATTAACACTGAGCATTCAGCTCAAAAACCGAAAAAAAGTTGTTTAAAAAAAAATGATGTAATTCATCATTTGAATACCACCATGTAAAAGCATTGTTCTGACAATGACTGCAAGTAACTAAATAACTGCATAAAGAGTCAAACAGTGTCAAACATCACATACTCTCAACATATTCTGTATCCAAATTATTGTAGATCATAGAAAACAGCATACAGAAAACAAAGCAGAATTTTTTGGTTTTAAAAAAAGAAAGAAAAAAAAACGACATGAAACTTACTACATCACGCAGTTAGCCCAGCCATGTGTTTTAAATATTTGTAAAGTTAAATTCAGTAGAATGTGGAGGGTTTGTTGAGCAGCAGTGTATAACAGTGTGTCTGTCTGTGTATATTGCAGTTTGAGCATGAACTGATCACTAAGCTGGACCACGAAGTTGAAGGCGGTCGTGGTGACGAGCAGTACAAAATATTACTGGAGAAAACGTAAGCTCTTTCTACTTTCTGCCATTTCAAAAAACAGAGCCCCATTAATTCTGTCTATTGAACTGTTCCTTTGTTTTTGAACAACCTGGTTAAAGCCCTTGTTTCTGTCATTTGAAATGAGCTATTCGTCTGGGTCCCTCCTGGATACATTTATACCATACAAAGGTATAGAAACCTGAATTTTATAACATACTGCATTATAGAGGAAGCAGGGAGCCACTTCAGATTAAAAGTGCATCCAGACAAAGGTTTTATTAAGAGCTGAACAGTTTATTGTGTGTCAAAGTGACATTGGTATTGGCAGATGGATCTGTGAGTAGTGCATGTTTAATAATGTAAATTTTTTGAAACATTTTTTTAATGTGTAGGCTTCTAGAGTACTGCAGGCGTCACCGGTACCTGTCCCAGTCTGGTGAGGAGCTGGCTCTGCTGCTGAGCTCTCTGTTGGAGAACCTGCTGGCCTATCGCACCATCACCCATGACGAGAGCCCCGAACTGCGCATGAGCTGCACGGTCAATGTGCTGGTGAGGCAGACACAATCACCTTCATTTCTTCTCCTACACGTCAACAAGCTTCGAGGCCTAGCGGTGACTTTTGGATGTGAAGATTTAAACAGTGTTACAACCAAGCAAATTGTTGTTCTATTATTGGTATTTCAATCTTGGAGTCCTGATGGTCCCAGAGCCATATGGTTACAGTACACTGCTGATCTAAGACTGTTCATAATCCCACATAATAGCTTAACAAACTATTTCTTTACTCATTTTGGTTCCAGAACTTTTACAAAGAGAAAAAAAGGGAAGACATCTATATTCGGTAGGAGTACATGGTAGTAGAACAGTAATAAATAGTACCATCACAGTACCGTGCTTGACGTTCTGATGCTCCATCTCTTCTCCTCAGGTACTTATATAAACTGCGTGACCTGCACTTAGAATGTGAGAACTACACTGAAGCTGCTTACACACTACTGCTGCATGCTGAGCTGCTTGAGGTATGCCTTCCTTTTCATGCTTTACACTGGAACTATTTGTAAAATATTTAAAAGAAATGCTAAAATTCATATGGACAAAAGTGTGGGGATGCCTAATGATCTCACCAACAGGGACCTTAGGGTGTTTTCACATATAGTCCTCTTTAAAGAAAACGAACTCAGTCCTCTAGAAGTGGTCCAAAAAGTGGACCAACAGAAAGGGAACTCGGTTCTTTTTCTGTTCACACTGTGAGTTCATGTGAAAGGGGATTCTGTACACACTTTAGTTCCTCATCCAAGCTGCCGCCGCTGTTTCTTATAATGATCATTTATTTGTTTGCATTTATTTTAGTTTATTTCATTATTGTCTGTTGCCTATCGTCTCATTTTTGCTAGGCTAGAGGGTGAAAACTGTCGAAGCGAACCCGGAGCGAGTTGTATTCATAACGCACTAGTTAAATGAACCGTGCTGTGGACTTAAAGCGAACCGGACTGAGGCCACCTCACGATGTGGTCTGAGTGAGGGGTCTGAGTTCGTTTTGTGTGTTCACATATACGCAAAACATGCTGACTAATCAATCTGAGTTCGCTTTAAAGGATTAAACTGATCAAATGTGAAATTACCCTTAAATGTCACTTGTATAAAGAATGCCTCAAATTTGCTCTTATAACTGCTAGAGGAGGTTACTTTGATGATTCAAAGATATGGCATTTTCTTGCTAAGAAAGGTTCTCAGTTGGTGAACATACTCTTTATTTGTTAGTAAATATGAAGCACATGCAAAATCTCAGTATGTGCAAAAGCTTTTGACTGGTAGTATATGTGAATCCTACTTTAAATACTTGGTTTGGACAGCAGTGACTTCATCCAAACACTTCTGTAACTGTTGATCAGATTAAGGTCTGATTTTTGAAATGGTAAATGTATTCTCTTTCCAACTTTTTTGGCAGATTGACTGGTGTGTTTAGGGAGATGGTTGTTACAAGCCCAATATTCTGTTGAACTTAAAATCGTGAACTAACACTCTCATGTAGAATTTGCTGATACAATACAGAATACAACACACGGTACCATCAAATGATAGGAAGCTGTCCGTGACCAGTTGTAGCAAAATTCACAAGCGATTAAACCTGTGATTTTTCTTTTTCACAGTTGGGATGAGGTTCTCATGCTGTAATGTGAGGTTTGGTTGTTGCAAGCATAACATTTCTCATTGGATGGCCACTCCTGGGGAGGTTAACAATAACGCTGAATTTTCTGTTTTAATTTGAACACTACACCTGACAGTATGGAGGTGTCCAAACTCCTTAGGAATAGTTCTGGGACATCATTCAGCATAATGGGCATCAACCACTGTTTTTCTGAGATCCTCAAAAATGTATTTTGACTGAAGCCCTGTGTACACTCTCAAACTGGTGAAGACGTGTTAGAATCAGGGCAGAGTAAATTAAGTAGTCCAGTCAGCTTGACTGTCATTATTCACTGTAATCAAACAAATCATTCTAGAGGTTCACATACTTCTGTCTACGAAAACATTTAATGTTGGATCCCTTTGTTCAATAAACAAATGACAACTGATGTCAATGTTGGTGTTTTGGGCTGTCTTTATCTAAACCATATCTATTTCTTTAGCAAAGATATGGTCATAATTTAGGTTCGGTTTATGTAAAACAATTAGGAGAATTCTAAAGGATTCACAGATGTTCAAGCACCACTGCATATATGGATTCATTGAATGATTCAGGGTAGGTTGTTGGGACGTTTTTTGGTTGGGTTTTGTCTTCTTTCCCGTATTGTCTAAAAACAATGCAATGTTATTAAGTAACAAAAAAGGAACACATTTTTAAAAGAAAAAATGAGGCACAGAAAAAAAAGAAAACACTGATTATCCCTATCTGAGAATTATCGGGGCTTAGTACTATTATTCTAATGATAATAATAATATTATTCTAATGAGTGCCCACAACTCACTATAAATAATATCCATCCATCCATCCATCCATCCATCCATCCATCCATCCATCCATCCGTCCATCCGTCCATCCATCCTTGCTTCCATGCTTCCTTGCTTCCATGCTTCCTTGCTTCCTTCCTTCCATGCTTCCTTCCTTCCATGCTTGCTTGCTTGCATCCATCAATCCATCCATCCATCCATCCTTGCTTCCTTCTTTGCTTGCTTGCTTGCTTGCTTCCATCCATCCATCCATCCATCCATCCTTGCTTCCTTCCTTGCTTGCTTGCATGCTTCCATCCATCCATCCATCCTTGCTTCCTTCCTTGCTTCCATCCATCCTTGCTTCCATCCATCCTTGCTCCCATCCATCCATCCTTGCTCCCATCCATCCATCCATCCTTGCTTCCTTCCTTGCTTCCATCCATCCATCCATCCTTGCTTCCTTCCTTGCTTCCATCCATCCATGCTTCCTTCCTTGCTTCCATCCATCCATGCTTCCTTCCTTGCTTCCATCCATCCATCCATCCATTCTTGCTTCCTTGCTTGCTTGCTCGCTTGCTTGCTTCCTCAAAGGTGCCGTGAGGGTGCTGGAGCCAGTCCCAGTAAGGCAAAAGGGAAATCAGGGCAAAACTCAGACCCAGGGCAGGCACAGTCACACATGGGGGCAACTTAGCATTTACAATTCACCTGACTTTGTGTGTGTTGATTCACAAAACGAGATTGCGAGTAATCCGTAGTTTTGTTTGAAAAAAGTGTGGGAGGGACAAGCCACAGCCTTGTGATTGGTGCAAGTAACTCTTAAGTGATTTTACCCGCGATTAGCACCACCTTATAAAAAAAATTTTAAAAAAGAGAGGAAAAAAGGTGAAATTATTTAAGGACACTGGAATGTTATTTATAGAGCACACCTTGTGCATGTTTACTTTGTGCAATAACGAATTAAAAGGAAAACTTCCCTAGGACATTAGTATTGTACAGACTACTAAACATTGAAGAAAATGTTATTAAATCCTGGATTGCAGTTTACCATTCCTGCTACCATTATGAAATAAATATTGCGCTACAGTGTACCTGGCCGTTTTTATACTACTTTTCTGACAGCTTTTGGTGTAAATCTCTCTCTCTCTCTCTCTATTTCTCTCTCTCTTCAGTGGTCAGATAAGCCCTGTGCCCCACATCTGATCCCTCGCGAAGAGGTTCCGCTGAGTACCCAACAGGAACTGAAAGAGAGACTCTTTCAGGAGATTATGTGCTACCTTGACAAGGGCAAGGTGAGGTTTTTAAACGCACACACGCGCACACACACACACGCACATTCACATGCACATCCTTACTGAGTGGATGCTATAAATGGTCCTACAAGCCATAATTAAGTTTTCTCGCTTAGTGCAAATGAATAGATTGGTTTGCTTTTATGTACAGATGTGGGAAAAGGCCATTGAGATGAGCAAACAGCTCGCCAAGATGCATGACAACCAGATGTTTGACTTTTTGGAGCTCAGTCACCTTCTGGTAAGACATACTAGGCAATGTAAGAACTACTTGTCTTTCTGTTTGTTAATTTGTCTTTATATTGTTGATTGATATCTAAAATGTAATCTCTTTGCCATCTTTATTGGATTATAATAAATTTCCAACTAGCTTTAATATGTACTTCATATAAGTAATTAAAATTGGGCCAAATCCTGACTGGTGTTACAAATGCTTCCCAAAGTTTTTACTAAAAAGTTGTGAATTAGAGGTGGATATTAAATGGCATTTTTAATAACCGTTTCTTTCAGATTCCTTTTAAATTGCAATTTTTGGTTGAGTCTTAATGTTGACACTAATGCCTATTTAATGTTTTTTTGCTTGTTTTTGCAGTCAACATTTTTTTCACAATTCTCAAAATGTGTAATTTTGGTGGATCCCTAGAAAATAGTGAGATATTTCTTGTCTTTTGTGGCTGGATTTGTCCACAGAAACAACAAGCGCAGTTTTATGAGAACATCATGCATGCTATGAGGCCTCAGCCTGAGTACTTTGCAGTGGGCTACTTTGGCCAAGGCTTCCCCTCATTTCTCAGGGTAAGTGTCACAAGCACAGCCTGAAAATGTTAGAATGCCTGTTTATTCATGTGCAAAACCACACAATAAAATCCAGGCTCCTCCTGTCTTTAAAAATGGATCATATGACTTGAACATATGTGGTCATATTTCTGTATGAGTTATCGCTATTATTCTCCAGATTTTTTTCTTCAGGAACCCCTGTTTAGACCAGTAGTTATGGTGGCTTGTCTGTTTTGTGTGTGTGTGTGTGTGTGTGTGTATGTGTGTGTGTGTGTGTGTGTGTGTGTGTGTGTGTGTGTAAGACTACATCATTAAGTGACTAGAAATCAGTAGGAGTCCAAATTCATCAAGGAAAGGTGCATTTATGGATCCACATGGTACATTAAAATCATCCATCAGAAATATTTTTCTGCTGATCAGTGATTGTCACACTAGTGATCAATACACAAATGGCCAAAAGAGCTAATGAAATCATATTACTTTCATAAATCAGGGAATGGTGTTTTAAAATTAGCTTCACAGCTGAAACTTCCATTCCCAGGCAATAATTAAGAAGTCACAAACAACTGAAGAAACAGAGAGGCCAAATTTTGTCCAAGGATCTCTGGGTTAGTAACTAACACTCCAGTAAGTCGGTCAGTCAGTTAGTTGCTTTCCCTACAACTGATGAGATCTTCATGACACCAAACATTTGGCTGGCTTAATATCACAAATGTGAGTGCCTGACAAAAACAGGGACTGTGGTCTATAGTCAAGTGAAACCAAAACTAAACCATTTTGGAAAGAAACATTACACGCATATTTGATGTCAAATAAATTATAAAAAGTACAACCACTGTACCAAAAGGTGCATGATGTTTCTTATTATTCATATTTTATATTGTCATTTTGTATTTTTATGATATTTCTTATTAATTTTCTATTACAGAAGAAAATGATTTTTCTCTTACACTTAATTTCACTTTCTTGCTTAACTAATGTAAGGAGGTGTCGGTGTACTCCCACATTTGCAAGGATTATTATTAATGTTCTAATATAATAATTTCATTATGGAAAATGTTTATCAGGTTGAAACAAATTATGTAGGCTCATTATTGTATGTAAACCTGACAGTGGAGGATCACAGCAACAATTTGAGAGACCAAAACTTTTTTTCTGTTGGTATAGTGGTTATTGTTTGAATAGTGGCCATGGGTTTGAATCCCAGGACTGCCAGTGGCACCATTGATGTACACCTGAGCAAAAGTATCATCTGCACACACTGCTCCCCGTGCGCTGCATTGGTGGCTGCCCACTGCTTTACTTGGTGAATGGGTTAAACGCAGAGAAAGAATTTCACTGCTGTGTGAACAGTGCTGTGGTGTGTTCATACATAATAATAATAATAGTAATACGTTTTATTTAAGGGTGCCTTTCTAAAACCCAAGGTCACCTTACAGAGAAAAAATAGATAAACAACAAAAAAATTGATTAAAATAGCAAAACAATAAACAAAATTTGACAACAATTAAAATCTGTGTTTAAAGCGATTAAGCCAGTTTGAACAAGTGGGTTTTGAGCTGTGACTTAAATAAGGGAAGAGAATCTATATTCCTAATAACTGGAGAAAGTGAATTCCAGAGCCGAGGAGCAGAGCGACTGACAGCTCAGTTCGCCAAGGTGAGTGTCAGACGAAGATCTAAGAGAGCGGGAAGCATTGATAAGGCCACACAGATAAGGAGGGGCAAGGTTATGGATGCACTTAAACGTGAGAAATCTTTTTAAAAAGTTTATCCTAGCTTCTATGGGCAACCAGTGAAGCTGTTGAAGAACTGGGTTAATATGTTCTCTTAAGGGAGTACGGGTTATGACCCGAGCTGCAGAATTCTGAAAAAGTTGGAGATTATGGAGGGATTTATTAGGGACACTGAAAAGAAGAGAGTTGCAATAATCGATCTGGGAGGTGATAAGACTATGGACAAGGATGGCGGCAGCATAGGGAGTAAGGAAGGGACGAAGTCGATTAATGCTATGTAAGTAAAAGTATGCAGACCGGGTGATGTATTTAATGTGAGACTGATATGAGAGAGTACTATCAAGTATGATGCCCAGACTCTTTACCTGAGGGGAAGGATGGATTAGTTAGTTATCAGTATTAATGGAGAAACTGAGATTTGGTTAAAGTAGAGGCTGTGCCAACCAGTAAAACTTCGGTTTCATTACTGTTAAATTTGAGAAAATTGGAGAACCACAATCTAATCTCCATAAGACAGTGGGAGGGAAGTAGGTGGAAGGGAGGAATTGGGTTTGGATGAAATGTAGAGCTGGGTATCATCTGTGTAACAATGAAAACTGATATTTCCGGAATATGTGGCCAAGAAGGAGCATGTAAATAATGAATAAAAGAGACCCTAATGCTGAACCGTAGGACACACCTGCGGAAACAGGAAACAAACTTGAAGAGTGGGATTTAAATTGGATTAACAGTGCGGCCTGAAAGATATGAGGTGAACCAGGCGAGGGGGTTATGACTAATGCCGATGGATGCTAATGTATTCAGGAGGATATTATGAGAAATGGTATCAAATGCCGCACTAAGATCGAGAAGGATGAGGATGGTGGGAAGACAGAATCAGCTGCCATCAGATGGTCTTTGGTGATGTTTAACAAAGCTGTTTCTGTACTAAGGTAAGGGTGGAAACCTGACTGAAATAGTTCATAGAGATTATGAGATGTGAGTGGAGCTGAGAGGCAACAACTTTCTCAAGGATTTTTGAAATAAAAATAAAAGGGAGGTTTGATATTGGACGAAGATTATCAAATTTATTGGGATCTGCACCAAGCTTTTTGAGAATTGGAATAACAAGCAGTTTTCAGAGATGAAGAAACAATTCCAGTAATAAGGGAAGAGTGGATAATAATGGTACAATAAACATGACTATAAGAGGCCACTTGACTTTTTTTCTGTGATGACTTACGGTTTTCTAATATGAGTGAGCACACACTCTTTTTTAGAACAAAATGTTCATCCATCGTGGAAAAGAGTATGAATGGCTGGAGGACTTCAGTCTGAAGTTGCTGTCTCAGTTCCCCAATGCAGTCAGGATGACTAGCACAGCACCACCTGGTGACAACATATGCAACTCACCGGGCCAGTGTATCCTTCCATTAACACTGCATTTACTTCTTTTCTATATTTACACCTCATCATCAACACACAACTTTGTAGACACTCTTTGTCTGCCAGATCGAATTGGTGTTTTTTCTGCCTTTATTTATATAGGGTTTTTTTTATGTGATTTCAAAATATGTAAATGAATATCAGTTTTTAACTGATCAGTTTGATGACTGAGAGAAAGTTATGTTTTGTAAAGTTTCTGTTAAAGACACTATGTAATCATTGAAGACTGATTAATGTCCTACTGATCCTTTACTTAAGAATCTTTAGATATTCAGAGTTTTACTGTCAAGCCTGTTCTCAAATTGCCTCCCCGGTTCAAGGATAAGGGTGTTCCAGAACAAATCCTTAAGTATGAGCTGTAGAATAACACATCTTAATAAAAATTTTAAATATGTTGTATGTTATCTTACTCTTTTCTTGTTTACCCATGCACCGCCCTCCAGTTACTACAGAACAAATGAGGTAGACCAGTTCCGGTACTCCAGACCCTTCAGGAAGGGCGAGAAAGATCCAGACAATGAGTTTGCTGTGAGTTAGTAAGCCTGATGTATCCTTGCCCGTTAAGTGCAGCCAGCAGTGTAAAAAGAATTTTAGAATCTCACACTGTTGCTGCTGATTTCAGGGGTTCACAGGAAGGACAACTTTTTTTTTAACTGAGTTACACTAATATCATTACTAGGAATAAGCAATGCCCTGTTATTTGCTGATATAGATAGATAGATATGTAGTATATGTATACAAACACACACACATAGACAGAAAAAAAACAAGAGACCACTGCAAAAATGTTCAGTTTCTCAGGTTTTATCTTTTATAGGTGCAAGTATTTAAGAATTGCTGACAGTAGTTTGTAAGAACTGCTGACAATATTTCTCCTTATTTCCAAATAAAAAAATGTTTATTAAAGTATCATTTTACAGGAAATGCCAACACATCAAAATAAGAGAAATGACGCCGTGTTTACAGAACTTGAATAACTCAAAGAAAACAAATCTCTTGTTCACACTTAAACAAAATGCCAATAATTATCTTTGACATACTTCTAGTAGTGTTTTGCCATCCAACTGGTCACATTGCAAGAGGAGAGTGTTGATTACAGGAGTGTTTTTTTTTATTTTTATTTTTTTATACTTTTCCTCATTAAATAAGATTTGATTCAGGTGATCAGTAATCAGTACCTCATAAGGCAGAATGAGGTGCTTGTGTGGGAATTTAACAGATACTGGCATGAAATGGCTGTCATACTCATGGAGATGTGGATTTAAAAATACATTGCAGAGGTCTCTTATTTTTTTTTCCAGAGCTGTATATCATATGTTTATTAAGAACAAGAACCCCTGTGAGGGTCAGTGCTCATGCAGTTGGGGTGTGTTTAGCTCTACTGTGAGACAGTTATTGATCTGTTTGAGTTTGCTTATTTTTCTTTATTTGCCTCACAGACCATGTGGATTGAAAGAACTACATACATCACAGCCTACCGCTTCCCAGGGATCCTGAAGTGGTTTGAAGTGAAATCTATATCAGTGGTGAGTGAAGTCAGGGTCAGTTCATTCAGATAGTGGTGTATGTGGTGTATGTCAAAGTTTTTTTTCACTTATATTTTTCTCACCAGTTTATGGTCGACAGAATAATATACTTGGACTTTAACCAATCCACAAACTTGTCCAGATTGTAGCAACACATGGCTGATACAGAATTAGAGGTTGGTGTAACTTAGATGAGTGTGTCGTTCCAGCGCCCCCTGACTTGGGGAAGGCACAAAGCACTTTATGGCCAATAGCTCAACAACCATTTTGCAAAAAATGTAAAAAAAAAAGGAACTCTAGACGGCACATAACTCTTATAACTCATTTGTGGAGTAGTGCCACCTAATGGATAATATCAATTCAAAACTGTAGCACTTCCTCACTCTGTATCATTACCACATTCTCTGGATGCACAGAAAATTTCATGCAATTTCATATATGGGAGCAATGCGGCTGATGCATTTTAATATATTTAGCTAAAAAATTTTAACTAGGTATGTCTATACTGGGCTACATTTGCGCATATCTCTTTAAGTCCCATTTGCCTCACTCAACAGAAAGTCCACCAATAGAATATCAAAAGCCAGTGGCCAGTACATGCCTGTGTGAATGTCCTGTTCTGATTAAATTTTGTGAATTGTTTTATAATGGCATATAGATGCTATTTATGCAGCTTCAAACAAATATGCTGTTAGATGTCACTACAATAAGCTACAACTGTCTTCACAATGAATTGTATCTTGTAGTCTTTATGTAACATGGACCAAATTCAAATTTCCACTAAGAATAAAATATTCAACAAATTCCATCATTACTTCAAGCATCAACATTTACAATAATACACATTAACCAAAACCCAACAGAACATTTCACAATTCAAATCTTGCATTGAAATTCTTCAGTGGTGGTCTTTTTACACACCACAATGTGGCACATCTGGTTAAGTGGGCATGTGACAAGTTTTAGGAGGGAGTTAGAGATATATTCCAAACTTGTTCGAGCTGCATAAAAGTTGATCAGGTTATTATTAAACTGTTTTGGTTTTTGCCTTTTGTATGTCGCTGAGTAGTTGTGATAGAAAAATCGTGAAGTCTTACTATTAATTTCACCGCCGTTATCAGGATGAGATCAGCCCTTTGGAGAATGCAGTAGAAACCATGGAGCTGGCCAATGAGAAGCTGAGTAATCTGGTGCAGCATCAGGCATGTGACCGCTCCCTTCCTGTCCACCCACTGTCCATGATGCTCAATGGCATTGTAGACCCAGCTGTCATGGGTGGCTTCTCGAACTATGAAAAGGTTTGATCTCGATTTTTTTTAAATTTAAAATCCTTTTTTTTTTTTTTTTTTTAGTAAAGATGCACAATTTAAAGAATAGATCACCACCAGAGGTGTTGTCTCAGAATTGGTTGTAAGTGAATATTTCAGTTTGTTTTTATTGTTGCCTCCTAGGCGTTCTTCACTGAGACTTACTTGCAGCGTCACCCTGAGGATCTGGAGCGTGTTGAAGTCCTCAAGCAGCTTATTGCTCTACAGGTGGACTTTTTAGAATTTAATTTCAGCTCTGCAAGTCAGTGCTGCCTCTCTGCATGTGAAATGTTAAGTCTCTAATTAATTCCTTTTTTCAGATCCCGTTGTTGGACGAGGGAATACGGATTCATGGGGAAAAATCCACAGAACAGCTAAAGCCCCTTCACAACCGTCTGGTCTCTTGCTTCCAGGAATTGAGAGAAAAAGTTGAGAGACAGTGTGGAGTCATTAATCTGGTCAGTGCAGCTTCTCTCAGTACAGGCTTGGTGAAGTCCACTTTATTATTACTTTTCTTTGATTTGATTATAATAGGTAACCTCTTTCTATTATCTAACCTTCAGTGATATGACATTTTAGCTGTAATACCCCTTTGAACAGTAGTATATAGCAACGAGAGATAAGCTGTATGGACAAAAGTATTGGGACGCGTGTCTATTACACCAACAGGGATTCTAATGACATTGCATTCAATGCACACACAAACTTTAATATGGAGTTGGTCCCCACTTTGCAGCTGTAACAGCTTCCTCTCTTCTTGGAAGCCTTTTCACTAGATTTTGGAGTTTCTGTGGGAATTTCTGTCCATTCATTTTGTAGAACATTAATGAACTCAGGCACTGATGTTGGATGGGGTTGAGGTCAGGGCGCTGTGAGGCCAGTCAAGTTCATGCAGACAGAACTCATCCAGCCATGTCTTTATGGAGCTTGCTTTGTGCACTGGGACACAGTCATGCTGGAATAGAAAAGGTTCTTCCCCAAACTGTGTCCACAAAGTTGGAAGCATGGCGTCGTCCAGAATGTCTTGGTATACTGAAGCATTAAGATTGGCCTTAACTGGAAGTAAGGGGCCATCTAAATTCAGTAAATAAGAGGTGTGTGCCAATACTTTTGTCCACAGAGTACATAAGCCTGTAAAACAAAAAATAATTGAAGATTGGATTGCATGCATAAAATGCCGTATTTACAAGTGTATTTCTGTTTCCCTTCCACATATGCATGTATCTGTTTCTCTGTGTCTACAGCCATATTCACTGACGAAAGAGAGGACAAAAAGTCGTGTGGGATCAGTAGTGATGCCTTACATCATGTCGTCTACACTGAGACGCATGTCTACCATCTCCACAGTCTCTTGCACATCCACCCTGTCCAATACCTCCTCAGGCCTCTCAACTGGCTCTGGCTCCTCTGAGGGGAAACCTTCCAGACCTGCTTCCCAAGAGTATGCTTCCAAACCCATTCTGCTCTTACAGTTTTCACAACTATGGGTCATTAAAATTATTGGTAACGCAACACATTTACATTTAGGGTCACAAATTAGAGAATAATTGTGATGTTAATGTAATTTATTACTCATTTTATATATGTATATATACTCACACACAACCTACTACTTAATAATTAAGAACACTATTAACGTTAGGTTGTCGTGAGTTCATAATCTATGGTATTTCATTGATAAAGATTGGTAGAAATTGACATAAATTTCATAAGAAAAGTTTATATCATCAATATTACTTTTTAAATTTAAGGAAATTTAGTAGAAGAAAGCAAAATTCTTATCAGTGTTTCGCTCACATAACCACGACAGATCTCCTATAATCCTTGATAAGCTCAAGATCAAATACCTGCAAGTGCTGCCAGGGCCAAACTGCCAAGAGCAGAAGTCCGTACTTGATCTACTCAGTCTTGAGAAACGGCCTGAATGTTCAGTTGGTGCCTAATACTGTATATCCCATCCCTGGACAAATGCCATTGTAACAAGATAATCAATATTATTCACTTCACCTGTCAGTGTTTTTAGTGTTAGTGTGAATGTAAATGTTGTGGTTGATCGGTGTGAATAGATTTATTGATCTATTTATTGATCTCCTTATTGATTTTCTTGCAGAAGCATACACAAAGCACATGCAAGTGAAACAAGTAAAACGACACTTAATATAGGTCATTTTACTATAATATATTCTAAAATACATTGTATACAATTAAAGCACATTGACTTAAAGTAATACATAATAAATGTAATACAGTTGCAGTGTGGTTTTAAAATGGCAGCATACTACTTCTGTACAACTTAAACATGTATGAAATAGGAACTGCTCACCATTAATGTAACGTGACCCGTAAACAACAGGAATTGAGGGGCATTCCAAAAGACCAGAAGGAAATAAATGTCTATTTCTGTAAAAAAAAATATCCCAGTATGTAGGACTTGTGTGGCTCATTGAAGTCAAAAGCTGTAAACATTAAATGAATTTAAGTAACTATTGTAGAATGAAATCAGAATAAAATCTGATACCAATCTAAACATATGTATAATTAGTATACAGTTTTATACAGTGAAAGATCTTTTTTTTTATGACCAGTGTATGTGATTGGCATAAGTTCTAAAAGCACAGATGTTTTATGTAAGTGTAAAGACTGAAGTTGAAATATATAGTATTACTGAAACACCTCTTGTAGCGTTCTTTGCTGCGTCATGGTTGTCTCAGTCTGGAGCTAAAGGTACAATCCTCTCATGTAGTGGATGTGTAGCTTAGGCAGCATTCTCTCCTGCACTACAGTTCCAGGGAGTACAGATTGAACCCTGTGATCTCTCCAGTATTTGTGAAGAGTTTGTTCAGCTTCTTGGTATCTTCAGCCTTCATGGTGCTGTCCTAGCACAGAAGAGCACTGATTAATAAACTGTTAGTAGCATCTTGCTGCACATGTTAAAGGACCAGTCTGCTCTGCCCCTTCCTGTAGACTGTATATGTTTCGTGTTACCCACCCAGTTTATTGGTCATATGCACCCCTAGGTGCTTGTACCTATCCTCCACCTCCACCTCCTTCCCCAGGTTAGAGACAGGTGTCCCTGAGGACCTGAAAGATCCTTAGCTGGGACTAGTGGTTAGAAAGTTGCTCCTGCGATCAGAAGGTTGTGGGTTCGAATCCCAGGGCTGCTAGTGGCACCTTTGAGGTACCCTTGAGCAAGGCACCATCCCCACACCCTGCTCCCCGCGTTCCTAGCTGCCTGCTGCTTTACTTGGTGAACGGGTTAAATGCAGAGAAAGCATTTCATGCTGTTCACACTGTGTTTGCATATGACAAATGGACACTTTACATTGAAAGATCCAGTACTAATTATTTTGTCGTAGCAACATTGAGTTGCAGGTCGTTTCTCCCACACCTCGTGTCGAAGGTGTTGAAAACAGACCAGTATTCATCAACACATCCCACAACAGCAGAGTCGAATGAGAATTTCAGTTGGTAGCATGTCTCTGAGTACATTCTTGAACAGGAACGGAGACAGTACAGTCCAGACAGTACAGAGTGCAAGAAACACAGTTATACAAGCTCACATACCAGGGTCTGGATGTTAGGTACTTACTGATCCATGGTGTATTGGTGGTGTCAAATGTCCATATTTATATTTTTGTATTATTTGTATAGTGTACTTTTTATATTATACTGTTGTATAGCTTTTGTTCTATTGTATTTGTTGCTCTTACTTTTGTTCTGTCCACTTTCTGCCATAAAAATGCAAATTTCCCTCCTGTTGGACTAACAAATGTCTATCCTATCTCATCTTATCTTAACCTGCATGCTACATATGGTGTTGGAAGGTTGTTACTAATGGTTGCTGAGGTGTAGCAGACCCAAAAAATCTGTTCAGAAGATTTCTCCATTGACTGTGAAAGTCCACAAACATACATAATAATAGTGTTTTTTGGAATATTAAAGTATTTACACATTAGTATTATAATAAAGTTTGCTGAAAAAAATTTAAGTCAAACATTGTGCAAATATTTAAGTACGTCTGTCCCAGGTGGAGTTTATTTGTAGTAACTCTGTGGTGTTTACTGTCAAAAGCGCAGCATACATGCAGCCCCTTCCTCCTTACACACACACACACACACACACACACACACCCCATCCCTAATAATAATAATAATAATAAGAAGAAGAAGAACAATAATAATAAAGAATTGATTATAGGACACTTTTGAGCCTGTTATGGTTATTTCACTCTTCTCTTGTTGGTTTCTGTTTATTTTTCTACCTGCAGTTCCTTGCTGTCCCGGGTAAGCGACAGGAGAATGTCATATTTGTCGCGCTCTGAAGAGGATAATCGAATCAGTAAGAAAAACAGGAAAGAATGGAGCGTGAGCAAGTCTCAGGTTCTCTTGGAAAGACTGGGAGATACAAATGAGGTCTCTTTTTGCTTATCTACCACATTTCACAATGTATGCAGTTGATAAAAGCATGCTATGGTTAATTTATCAGTCATTTTGTGTATTATTTGCAGAAACTTGTGAAATGATTGAAGAAGCTATTGATCTCACACAGAACAGGCATGACTTCGTTACAGTAATGTATGTGTGTTTTCTTACTGTGTGTCTGTGTCTGTACAGGCCCCTCCAGAAAAGCAGCAGAGGCCTAAAAGTCTCACCATTGGGGATCGAAGGCTTGCATTGTCTTTATTTCCTGGAGATTCAGCCACTCTCAGCTTGAGCAACCCCCTCAGTCCCCTGCCTGCCTCTCCGCACACACCGCGAAGCTCTAGTAAGCAAAACCACACATATTCCCACACAAACACACACAGCTATACACACAAACATTTGTTTATATTTGTATTATTTGTATAGTGTACATTTTATATGATAGTTATTTTGTATAGCTTCTATAGGATATGTTGCTTCTACTTTCTTCTCTTGTTGTGTCCATTTTGCTGCTTTAACAATGCAAATGTCCCATCTGTGGGAGTAATAAAGGGTTCTCTTATCATAGCCACAGTATGTTGCAACCCATACACAAGCTTCAGCACTCACTCAGGTCCTGTGCTATGTATGTTTCAGGTTACTCATCTCTCTTGAGTGATAGTGTCAACACTACTGATAAGCCAAGCACACCTCCACCCATGCCCCCTAAAAAACACCAGCATGAGAATGACCACACAACCAATTCCTCTGAGGTAAGAAAGCACCTCAGATCCAGCTCCTCCCATCAGTTCTGCTTTATCTGGTACCACTTTACAATAATGTGTTTAGAAGTGGTTTAAAATAGTTCCTCAATGGTTATCAATTAAATACCTTAAAATCATTAAAAAGCGATTATAGCATAAAAATAAAACATTGTTTAATGAGATAGTAACACTGGATAAATGCAAAAAAAAAGTTAAAAAAAAAAAAGTTTAATGAATAAAGTAATAAACATATATTAAATTATTTATAAACCTGGTCCAGGTGCAAATATTTTGCTGTCCCCCCGGACGTTAAGACCCAAGCCTGACCTTCCAGGAGCACACGTTCACAGTCCTGTTATGTCTAAAGAACTCTATCCCTAGAAACAGAGTACCCTGACGGAATGTTTAGGAGACAGAATATAGATTGTAGGCCTCCCAAACCATATGATGTTGTTCCTCTGTTCTGTCCATTCTGACCCTCAAGATCGACAGGCAGAACAGAGAACTCTGACCCTTTCTCACC
>JBBJLS010000016.1:6837820-6853587 GCA_037577275.1 Bryconaethiops microstoma
GACTGTCCCCTGTAGTTAGGGAATGGAAGTCGCTTTGGATAAAAAGCGTCTGCTAAATGCCATAAATGTAAATGTAATTATCTTTGTGTCAGATTAGCACTGTAAGGTAGAGATTAAGCAACTCCCCACCCACATTCAGACAAATCACAAATGAGATTAATGATGCAAAGTTGCTCCATCGTTCAGTGGCGCTCACTGTAAAGCTGGGATAGCTAGAAGTCTGCATACAGTATTATTGGGTTTGGGAAAATTATTGTTAGTACCAGTACATTGGTTTTGGTATAACACAAAATAATTTATTTTAGTTAGCAATATTGATAGATAATGAGCACAATGACATTGTTTAAAATAGCTGTGTTTCTATAGACACCCCTCCCAGGGAACTTTAGCATATATAAATGACTAAATGCACAAGATTGTTATGTAGAAACATTGCAAAACTGTGTTTTATGTCTAGTTAATTTTCATAATACTGTGTATGTTTCTTTCGGTGTAATTGTATGAGAATAAAATGAAATGAACTGTTGGAAATAATAAAATAATAATATAGCAATAATATAATAATAAAATGAAAACACATTCTATCAGGTCTGTAAGACAGAAATCAAGAATGCATATTAACTTCATTAAATGAAACTTATTAACATTTGTGATGCAATTGCAGTATAACTTAGATTTATTAGGATTTATTAATCATCTTTATTAATGCAGACTTATTAACTTAACTAAAGCTAACTTTATAGCTTTAGGAATGCTAAGATTCACTTTCGTAGTGTCAGTTTATAAACTTCAAAGCTTTATTCATGCAGACATTCCCTTCATTAATTAACTTATTAACTTTATTGATGCCTGAAACAGTGATTTCTCAATAACTTCATTAAAGCTAACCCAGTTAAGTTTATTGAGGCTTACATTAACTTTCGTTTATTCAATTTATTTCTTTTATTTTTTGCATTATTTTACTATTTAGTTTAATTTTGTATTCTTTTTATTAGTTAATGAATCCAATCATTCAATTCATTAATGCTAACATATGAACTTCATAAGGCTTTACGAAGCCTTATGAACTTCATAAGCGTTAGCTTTACTAATGCTAACTTAAAGACCATTTGACACAATAGTATAAGAATATATTTTCACAACATTCTAATATTGAACTTTAGCAACGCTTAGCTTGCATCATTTTATTGAAACAATGAGGAAGTTCAAGATCACAGTAAAGTAATTTAAGCAGTGACTGATTTTCAGAGTTGCTGGAAAATAAGACATGTGAGCTGAGTTTTTCCTCATGTCTCTTGTTAGCCTGTCTACTTTACTCAAAGCATCTCACGGCATCTTAGCTGCTGTTATCTTATGGTAATAAATTGTGAGGAGCGGGGTGAAGATAGCTGCCCACACCATATGTGAAATGAATTATACTGCATTACACATTCATAGAAAACGGTTGACTGAGAAAGCAGTCCTCGTTCCCATCAAACTTATTATTATTATTCAGTCTTGGAGATGCAGTAACAGTATTAACATGCAAACTCTTGTCGCTCATACAGATGCTCCTGCTTTCCTCTATGTGAATTTGCATAACATGGTGTGATCTTGCCCGCGGTGCTGTGTGTGGCTGGGAACACTGCAGAGGGGGGAACATATAATGTCCCTTTTAGTCTTCCAAATTATGCTGTCCCACAGACCTCCCAAGTGGTGTGTAGGACACTCTTAAGGTCTTTGCTCTCCGCTTAGATGAGCATCTGCAGGAGGTAGAGGAGGCACTAAAGTACATAGACAGAGAAATATGAAGCAAAATTGTAGACTAATTAGTTAGCATTAACACAGATAATGAGTTGTCACTGATAAAGTTAATGAGTTAGTAGAAATTAAATGATTAATTTATCATTTGTAAAGTGAAAAATTAGCATTAATAAAGTCAATTATTGGTATAGTTAATTTGTTAGCATTCATGAAGGCAAAGGGTTGCTATTGGTAACGTTAATCAGTTGGCATTAATAAAGTTACTGAAACTATGAATGAAACAAGCAATTTATCCCTCCTGAACTTAATACTTTAAGTTAATGAGATAACATTAATAAAAGTTAATACTTGGACATTACTAAAGTTAATGAATTAACATTCTTAATGCCAACTTGTTAATTTTTTTTTACAGTTATTATGTTTAAGCAAAGTGGCCACTTATCATTAATGTTAGCATTAATAAGTTAAATGAGTCATTCTGACAACAAGTTTTAGTTTGAATTTGACCCAAAATATTGGAGTGGGATGGGGACCCTAAAGCCAAAAATCTAATTTCTTACATTCTGGTATCAGATATCACAGTGTTTGTATTTTAATTCAACTGAATGAGTCACCATTAAAAAAGTTAGCATTAATAAAGAGCCCATGCTATTCTGTGCTAAAATAATGTCCTACAAACTGCACTGTTCTGTTCTGTTTTTTTCCTATAATTATAATTAGATTATAATTAGACCAACATATTACAAACTATTTGGACTGAAAGGAAATGTACTATGTATTTTTTTCTTTCAAAAGAATCTGACTCACCCAGTAAATAACACACTGCAGTTAACAGACAGGTTCTGGGTACCGTTTGCAATAAAAATGAATGAAAAAGAATTAAAACAAACCAAGTTCAGTAAGAGGGACACTGTTATTGTATGTAATTGACTGATATCGTGAATGCTTGTGATCTAACAATACTACAGCTCAATCCACATCACATTTGCTGATGACACCACTGTAGTAGGTTTGATCAGCAGTAATGATGAGGTGACATACAGAGAGGAGGTGCAGTGGCTAATGGTGCAGAGCAAACAACCTGTTTCTGAATGTGGACAAAGCAAACGAGATGGAGAGGGCACAACATGATCACTCTCTGCTGAATGTCAGCACCTCCTCAGCGGAAATCATCCAGAGCCACAAGTTCCTTGGTATTCACATTGCAGAGAACCTCACAGGTACTCTTGATACCAGCTTGATTGCCAAGAAGGCCCAGCAGTGTCTCCACTTCCTGCAGAGACTGAGGATCTTCTCCCCCAAATCCTTCCCTCATTCTATAGTGGTTAGATAGTTGCCCTTGCGTTAAAAAGGTTGTGGGTTTGAATCCCAGGACTGCCAGTGGTGCCACTGAGGTGCTCTTGAGCAATATACTGTCCCCACACACTGCTTGCTAGGTTCCCCCTGTTGGTGGCTGACCACTACTCTACTTGGTGAATGGGTTAAATGCAGAGAAAGAATTCCACATCATTGACTATGAGGGGCCAGTTTACATAGAGCATTCTCTGTAGCCGCATCACAGCATGGTACAAAAATTGTTCGGTTTTGGATCCCAAGACCCTACAGAGGATAGTGAAGACAGCTGAGAAGGTCATCTCTCTACCCTTGGACATTTACATCACATGCTGCATCCACAAAGCCTCCAGCTTTGTGGTTGACCCCACAGTTTCTTCCCTCAGGCCATAAGATTACTTATTAGATCTGAATTTTAAACTGTACACCCCCCACACACACACACCTGGACTGAACATCCTCGCAATGCATATGCATACTGGACTGTTCTGCCATAAACAAAACAACTTACACCTCAACTGCCGTTGTAAAGATCCTTTATTTATTTATTTTTGCAAATTTGCTGTCCTGCTGCTGCAGAATTATTATTTATGGCTGTCTACCTCTACATTTGCATTTTTGCACACTTAACAACTCTGCTGCTATAATGAAGTGTCTGTCATAATACAATATACTTTCAAACTTATACTGTAGCTGTTTTTGTCGACTACACTAAATGTCTTGTGCTGTTGTATTGTTGGTCTTGCTAAAAGCTCTTTTAAACTTCTCTTATTGATTTACTATGTATTCTTTTATTTCTTTGATTCTTTTACTTTTGTACTTCCTACTATGTTTACACTTAATATTGTTTCTTATATACCTGTAATGCACATTGAATGACCTTCGTGTATGATCATGGCCTATATAAATAAACTTGACTTGACTGGTGTTTTTCTTGCTCTCTCCCTGTCTTTGCACTCCATGTATTTTGTTTTGTTCTGAAGTCTTATGGCGTTCTTTTTTGTTCTTGTACATCACCATGGTCCTGGCAGAACTTTGTTCCATTTTCAGGTGTAATATAGTGTATATATATAAAATAACAATAAACCTACTTAATACTCGTGCTCTGATAGTGATAATGTATTGCCCAACACAAAATGACTTTTGTGAAAGGACTGCAACGGCACACTAATCCTGTAAATGTTCTTGACTCCAAAGACTGACCATCCAGGTGCCATCTCTTTCCAATTTAGTGATGCCCATGCATCCAGCCATCCACAATATGTAAAAGAAAACTTGACTCATAAGGCTAGGCTTTCTTCTGTCACTACTCCATGGTCCATTTCTGACGTTCACATGTCCACTGCAGGTGCTTTCAGAGGTAGACGTGGTCAGAAATAGACACTCTGACTAGTCTGCGGTACTGTGTGTTCTGACACCTTTCTATTATTGCCAGCATTTACTTTTACTCAGCAATTCGTGTTACAGTACCTCTTCGGTGGGGTCAGACCAGACAGGCTAGCCATAACTCCTCATGCACATCAATGAGCTATGGGCCCCCAAGACTTTGTAGATGTTTTATCAGTTGCCCTTTCTAGGACTACCATTGGTAAATTCTAACCCAAAGACTTGCTGTTTTGGAGATATTCTTCTTTAGAAATCACAATTTGGCCAATTTTCCTGCTTTCTTTCTTCTTGTTCACTTGCTGCCTAATATGTCCCACCAGTAAACAGGTGCCATTGTAAAGAGAGTAAACAGGTAACCAGTAAACAGGTGCCATTGTAAAGAGAGTAAACAGGTAACCAGTAAACAGGTGCCATTGTAAATGTTATTCATTTCACTTGTCAGTGGTTGTACTGTTGTGGCTGATCGGTGTATATTTAATAGTACAGTTTTTAGAAAAGTTCCTCTGTGCAAACAAGTAACATACAAACCAAATGGTTTTTGACCAGGCACAATTCACAAAACCTGTCTGTGCAATGTCTTAAACTATTAAATTAATATTTTATTATGTTTATTGAGATCAGTAGTAAAGACAAACTGAACAGTTTATATTGCTGATAAGAGGCTGTTCCATCAACCCCCGCTTTACCTCAGGGAGTAATGGATTAGTCATTTACATCTTGTTGACCTAGACAAATGTTTCAAATTTGGTCTGTTAGATAGTGCTGGAATTGCTTGATAAAATCCTTGGGTTGCTTGCATTTGTACATTCCTCTGTGCGGTTATAGAAGCAGAGTGCAATAATCATGGTTGAAAAAGTGATTCAGCACACTTTCACATTTTGGATATAGAGGTTCAGTGACTCCAGGCAGTTATATTAGTGTGATGGAAAGCTTCCAGTTTATAACGAGGGCCTTTTTTTGCATTAAATAGCAAAATAAGCCAAAGGAAATGCAGACACCTCTGTTGTATTCATTTGGATATTTTATTTTTTGGGGGAGTATCTTACAACTTGTTTTCACTGCTGATGAGTTTTTTCACCACATTGTCTGCATATAATAAAGAAGACTGCATCATTTGTTTTCATGTTGTAAGTTTTCAGAAGGACAAATATTCTGCTGAATATATTAAATATGGGTCAGTTCTCCTCTATCCATCCACTCTTCCTTAGTTTCTGGAGAAATGTTGATTAGTTGTGATTGACTTGTGTAAGCAGGAACACTATGGAACAGTCCTTGAGGCATCTGAGATTGAGAAGAGAACTGTTTCCTGCTTTGTTCAAATAAATGTCTGTTACATTGCCTAATTTTGTCATTATAACTATACATACAGATCAGAGGAGCTGAATGTTGCTTGTTCCAAATTGCTGCTGGACAATCTGTAGTGAGAATATTAACAGATTACAAGTAAAACTTAATGGAGTACAAGATTCTACATTTTTCTGAAGTTTTTGTCACAGCTCTCTTCCATTTGTCACGGCTCTCTTCCTCAACACAATGAGTGCAGGCGCAAATGCAGACTTCCATGTTGATTGAACTTTATTTAAACAAGCGCAAGGGCTTGAAAACAGAACACAAACTATAACGAAAGGAGATGAGAGAATACATAATAAATGTCACCTTGATGGTGGACCGACACCTAAAACTCAAAATCCGTAACCAATAGAAACACAAGACTCATTTCCTCTGAGCACGCCGGTCATCTGAAACACATAATACAAACAAGACCAGTGTGCTCAGGATTTCATAATTGAAGTCCCTATCTACAAACTCAAACTTTGGTGGCCTCTAGCGGCTGCTGACAGGATATGACACTATTCGCCTTCAGGATAAATAATAGTAAATATCATCCTTTTATGTGGTATATAGGATAGCTTGCTCAATTTCTGGTTTGGTAACAAATAAACCCTCAAATATCAATGTTCCTAGATTGTTCTCGGCTTGGACGTACAGTGTAAGAAAAAACCTTTAATCTGTAAACCTTTACATTATAAGGAGGTCCTTTTAACATTATTTTAAAAAATTATATCTCATTCTTTTACGGTATTACTTAGCAAATACTTTTTAGAGTATTTGCACATTCATCCAATACTCACTTGATGGACATTTCACACGTGTGTAAAAGCGAAAAAAAACAAAAAACATCATGTTGACCAATTCACTGGATGTACAGATCCAGGTCCACTTATTTAGCTCAGCAGTTTCAGTATTGACCAAAGCCTTGATGTTTACCTCTTACCCCTCTGTGTCTGCAGGGTCCCTGGCGCGAGGCCGCTGGCTCATGATCCCCTTACTGGTGCAGGCCTGGCTCATTGCTTCCCCCAGCAGAGTCCGAGAGCGCCCATGCCCCCGGAGCTGCCGCTGTGATGGCAAAATAGTCTACTGTGAGTCAAATGCCTTTCGCGATGTGCCAAAGAATGTATCCATGGGATGCCAGGGCCTCTCTCTGCGCTACAACAGCTTGGTTAGCCTCAGGGCTGGTCAGTTTGCCAGCCTCAGTCAACTGGTATGGCTATACCTGGACCACAACTACATCAATGGGGTGGATAGTCAAGCCTTCCAGGGTGTGCGTAGATTAAAGGAGTTGATCCTCAGCTCAAATAAGATCACACAGCTGGAAAACAGTACGTTCCACACAATTCCAAACTTGCGTAACCTGGACCTCTCATACAACAAGCTTCAAGTGTTGCAGCCCAACCAGTTTCAAGGATTGCGTAAGTTGCTAAGTCTCCACATAAGGTCAAATTCCCTTAAGACAGTTCCCATGCGGGTGTTCCAGGATTGTCGAAATCTTGAATTTCTTGACTTGGGCTACAATCGGCTGAGGAGTCTCACCCGCAATGCATTTGCAGGACTGCTCAAGCTGACCGAGTTACACTTGGAGCACAACCAATTCTCAAAGATCAATTTCTCCCATTTTCCTCGTCTTAACAACCTTCGAGCTCTCTACTTGCAGTGGAACCGGATAAAGTCTATAACACAGGGGATTACATGGACCTGGACCTCTTTGCAAAAGCTTGACCTCTCTGGAAATGACCTGCAAGTGTTGGATGCCAGCATTTTCCAGTGTCTGCCCAATTTGCAGACCCTTAGCCTTGACTCCAATAAGCTTAGCAATGTGTCTCAGGAGGCAGTGGCAGCCTGGATCTCTCTAACTACTATCAGCCTGGCAGGAAATGTTTGGGACTGCAGTCCCAGCCTCTGCCCTCTTGTATCTTGGCTGAGGAATTTCAAGGGGAACAAGGAGGCAACCATGATTTGCGCTGGACCCAAGGAGGTTCAGGGTGAAAAAGTAATGGATGCGATGGACACAATTGGTAGCTGCAAGACTACCCCAACTCCATTTCTTCTAGCCTCTACTACCCTCATTTCTCCATCAAAACCTGGACGTATGCTAGTTCCCACAATGTCCAGGGTGGACAAAGAAAATACCCGTAACACCCCTATTGTTCCCTCTCCAACTGTTGCTTCCCCATCTGTTCCTGAGCAGGACTATGAACATGTTTCCTTCCACAAGATCATAGCAGGCAGTGTGGCACTCTTCTTATCTGTGGCCATGATCTTGCTTGTGATCTATGTCTCCTGGAAGCGTTACCCGAGTAGCATGAAGCAGCTACAGCAGCACTCCATGGTGAGAAAGCGCCGGAAAAAGGCGCGGGAGACAGAGCGTACCCTCAGCTCGCCCCTACAGGAGTATTATGTGGACTACAAACCCACAAACTCTGAGACCATGGACGTACTAGTCAATGGGACAGGACCCTGCACCTATACCATCTCCGGCTCCAGAGAATGTGAGGTATGATCCGTCGCCTCCTAAAATCCATTTCCACTGCGGGCTACAAGAGGTAAATGTCCTGTCAATGTGAGGAAACAAAACTGTGTTGTGTCCCCATTTCCCCCCGCTAGCTGTACCTGTTTAAAGGGTAGGAAACATGGGTCAATGCATGGCAACTTGAGTCAAAGGATTTTGGGCTTGTTTTTCAGTTTTTTTGTTTTTTGTTTGTGTACCTCAGGTATTGCAACCCAAACGCATGCACCATGGCACATATGATTGAATCAAATGTCAGTAGTGGTTTGGGGGGCCTTCTATCATCTGACACAAACACAGGACACAGCTCTGAAAAATACATTAACAATTGGCTTTGAAATTTGATGCTATTCACTGAATCAAGTATCTGTGCACTGGTCCTTTCCTATCCTGAATGTGGTTTTGTGATTGTGTTTATTTGTGTGTGTGTGTGTGTGTGTGTGTGTGTGTGTGTGTGTGTGTGTGAGTGAGAAAGAGATAAGGGAGCTAAATATTGCTTAATTTTGAATTCATATTAGATACAGACTATTGAAAGTAAGGTTCTCTCTTTTTCATGCCATGTGTTGTATCTGTAGGTCACAGAAATAGCTAATCATAAAACACACAGACTGTATGGTCATAGGATCCATCTGGAGTGATCTAGGTCTTTTTCCTAGCTGGTGAAGCTTCATAATGTATGTGCTGTCAGGTATTCTGTCCATGGCGTGTGATCTAACACAGCTTGACACACACAGTTGAACGGCACACGGACAGATTAACACACTGTCTGAATTCTTAGGCTCAGGTACAAAAGTTCATTTCATTTCTACACTTCAAAAAGGTAGATCATTCAAATGTTTGCAATCACATGCCATATTAGTCATGAACTGTTATACTGTATGCTTTCATGTGGATTTAAATATTACAAACTATTTTCTTCAAGTTTTCAAGAATTCTATAAACAAAGTAGTAATGATAAATTAGCTATCTACATGCATTTTTTGTGAAGTTTGATCTTCACTTTTAAACTATGATGAATTCTAGATATCCATGTTATCAAAACCTCCAAACATCCCTAATGTTCTCAGTGTGTTCTACAGCTTTTTCAGCCACTACAGAATTACCTATGATTGTGTTCATCATTCTAAACATTTACAGCTTGTATGTCTACTAGTAATTACATGACATTGTGAAGTGCTGAGGTGCATACTGATTGATTCCAAACTTTTGGACGACTCTGTGGATTTACATGGACTACAGTGTCTATATCTTAAATATGTATGAAGGAATGCCCAGAGTGTGCACCAGACTGTGTTATTTTCCTTGGGTTTTCAGAACATGAACTATAAATACATATGAGTAACAATGATGCAACTGTTACTCCTCTGTAAAAGGCATTCACACTGCACAACGATGCATTAACAGACCACCAGACCCCAGTGTAAAGGTTATGAATCCTCATACTGGTGTTGATACTTTATAATAAATCAATGTCTATGTTTAAGATTGTTTTCATTGAACATTTTAAAAAATTCATCCTTGCTGTTCGATAAGACATAAAATAACCTTTAGATTGCATGTTATGGTTCAATTTTCAGTGTGAACAGATCATGTTAAGATTGTCTTTGAGACACTGTTCAGTGTCTTGAGGAGCTTTAGGTTAAAATTTCAAGAATACAGGCAAGATCATGATTAAACCAATACTTGTGGATTTTATTTTGCTTTTAATTAATGTTTTTATTCACAGCTGCCAGAATAACAGTACAATTCCTCCACCTGCAGCACATACTTATCATAAGGGCACAGAAAAAAAGCTGTTTTTTTAGAATCATCATTCCTGCTCAGCACATTGTTGAACATGATTCAGTGTTTTTGCCCTTTGTCTTTGTAAAGAGCTTATTTGTCTGTTGTTTTTTTTTTTCCTTTTCTCGAGGATACCATTGGTTGACATTTCTTTTACATTCAGTAATAAATGTGGAGCATATAGTGGTGCACAATTCAAACACAACTCTCTTCATTATTACCATGTTCATGCTGCCTGTGATTTCTGCTTAAAAGTCTTGCCCACTTTCATTCATAGTTGCTATGATACAGAGGTCTTAGAAACTAGACCAGTGGAAGGCCAATGGTGTATTTTGGTGTGAGGCATAGAAATGATGTATGTTATGAAATTATGTAAATTATAATTATAGTATAGACCGTGTGCTCAGTTCATAATAACCTCTCTCCAGTTCTCATGTCATTCTGTATTCATTTTCTCTCCCTGTCTTTTTTCTGAAATATGAATCTATAGACATCCAGAGTCGATTGCATATGAGGTACATATTACATGAAAATAGATACATGTTTTTGCATGTTTGTTGGGCTTTTGAGTATGTGAATGGCCCTCACATCAGTGTAAACTGCTGTCGAACCAAATGAAACAAAATAAAAACCATTCCCACTAGTGCATTTAAGTCCACTGGTGGCATGTGCTGCGATAGCAGGGTCGTGAATGGCATTTTCAATTATTCCTTATGTTTTCGGAGCACATACTGTCTGTTGGCTGTCATCACAACCACCTACTTTCTCAAAAAACCTACTTCTCCTCAGATGTATCATTTACCATAACGACAAATGCGAAGCGGGAGCTTACATTTGCCAAAATGTCGGCCTTGTCCTTTAATTGCGTGGGTGCTCTGTTTTGCTCGCCAGCCGAGCAGACTCTGGCAGCGTTTTGTTGACGAGGCAAGACCACAGGAGGCTTGGGCTGGAGGCCATTACAAAGCCCCCTTGATGTTGTGTGCAGACAGCCTGCCCGTATTTACAGCAAGAGGGACCTTGATTTTATCTCAGGAAGTTGGACGCGTCAAGGACAGAGAGATTTGGACATAAAGGCGAAGCCCTCATAATGTGTTTTTACCTTATAATAGCAACTAGTGACCTTCTTTGACCAAGTTAAAAGTTTACAAGAGAATAAAGGAGATACAGAAAACTGAGGGTCAGATGTGTGCATACGAGCAAGGGGGCAGACTGATGTTAGCGCAGTGTGCTATACTGCATCTTAAAAATAACTTTAGATTTACTAAGACACAGTGATCAACAGTCTGAACGATGGACCACCAGCTTTAAAGGAGCACTGAAACATTAGAGCTGCACGGTTTGAGAACACAGAGGACTGTTCAGTGATGAGTTTAGTGGTCCTTACTTCTAATGTATGTTAACGTACAGGAATTTTGTAGTTTTTGAGTATTTCATATGGTTGATTCCTCAGAAAAAGCAGCTGCTATGTTCCTGTGTTCAAATGATTAAAAAAATGTAAAAAAAAAAACGGCAACAGACAGTAGCAGTAATTTTTGGAATGGACAGCACAGATTTGTTTAAAATATCACTTCTTGCTGCATGTTGGACTAGCCAGTGTCCTTATAGGTAAGTCTGTCAACTCAGTAGCAATCTTGGCAAGGCCCCCAGGCTTTTTCCACCCTTCCAAGACCAGGCTGTTATCACCTTAAGTGAGTAGAGACCTGCTGCATTTTTTTAGGCACTTTGGATGTTAAGGAATTAATCATTTGTGTTTTTTCAGTGAGGCTGTCTGCAGAAACCACAATTGAGACTTTTTATGATTTTTGCATCCCTTCAGTGGTGGGTTTTATCAGGAGGAGCAGAGCACAGTTTAAGAGCTAAAACAATAATTGTGTTGCATTTATGCACCTTTCCAACACCTACGAACCGTGCCACATGTAAACTGCTCAAACACATATAATTTTAAAAGTAATTATGTGCTGCTGACTTTGAACTCTTGATTCAGTTTCGGTTTCGGTTTCCGAACCAGGTATAAATAATCACTTTATGTCAAAAACTGGTTACTTTAGTTGGTTTATGATTTTTGTTTATGGTAAACCTGGGTAGGGTTGTTCAAATATCTGGTGTTTTTTGAGTTTTTTGAGAGTTTTATACCGTGCTGTGAGTCTGTGAGGTGTGTCGGCAGATGATGGAGTGACGTTGTCAAATTTCAAGTCACTTTGGATAAAAGCGTCTGCCAAATGGATGTAATGTAATGTAATGACATAACCCCCCCTTACACACATTCTCACACACACACACACGCACACACACACACACACACACACCAGTCACATCTTACCTACACAGCTGTTTTCTTTCCATGATTACCTGACTGCGTTATGCTTCTTTTTCCAGTAAAAAGTAACTACTAACAAGCTGGCCTGCTTACTGCCATGTCACTTCTCCCACATCTTTAACATCCACAAAATAATTGTTAAAATTAAGCTTTCAAGAAAAAAAATGACAAAATTGATGTTTGACTATTCTGCAAAATAGAAGTAAACAAAATCCAGCAGGATTATGCAGACCACCACACACATCATATTGTGGGGAAAAAAAATATCCCAAGTGCACCAGTAAAAATCATGGTCAAATCTGACACAAATGCCATACATAGTGTGGATATTGTTAGAAATAACATGAGATATTTATTTACATAAGATGTATTTTAGGTTAGTATGCATGCACATCTCTCCAGCGATAGACACTTTCTTCTGCACATCAGGGAAAAGAGTCAGTGCACTCTTATTATTAAAAGACAGGACTTCTTATATTGCAACCATCATGTTGAGTGTTGAGAGCTATAATACTCAATGAGCTGTCTCCTCCTCTAATAATGTCTGCTCTATAGAACAGTGTTGTGGTTCGAGCAAGACAGAACAAGCATTATAAGAAAAAATGATTAAAAATGTAGTATTATATGACGAAAGTTGTTTTCAATTGCAAGTTAGAACCACAGATGAAAAAAAAACGATGCAAGGCAAATAAGCACATGTCAATTGCATTTATAGTTGGTGAGTTTAGCTGTATGTTTTACTCAAACAGAATTATGCAGAACGTCTAACGGTGTTATCTCGCTGTACTCAGTGTTCAAAGCTTTTTTTCCATTGCAGTCAAAAATATGGTATCATATCAAAGAAAATAAACAGTAGTTGTTTTTCAACTACAAAGCTATTCATGTATATTCATGTTGGTATGTTTTACTAAAACAAGTGATTTGTCCACAAATGTGGATAGAATGTCTACTCTTGGTGGTCGAAGCGTCAAAAAAAAAAAAAATAGCAGCCCTCCAAATGTGGATGCCTCCAACTGCGATAGCAGGTGCTTTGATCTGAACGCCAAGTCTAAAAACTGAGCCCTCCATCCAGTTCACTCATTTCAGCCATGTGTTCTTCGCACTCTTTATCACATCCTTGTTTCAATTCACAGTCTTTTTACAGTTGGATTTGTTGATATTTATTGATTAAATATGTCCATTGTTGACACTGGTGTTTGGTATTTTTTGTATTTGCCTGCACTGCCAGTGTCAGATACTTAGCTAGTTAGCTCTTAGCATGGATGGATTACAGGCGGGGCCAGTGGGGCCGGTGCCCAGAGACTTCTGATTGCCAGGGACCTCAGGGGGCATTTGAACACAAGTCTAAGGGGACTGAAATATTTGAAACAATCCACTTTAGATATACAAATGACCAAACAAATGAAGAAATATCAGCTGTTTGCAGGCCGGTTTTACATTATCGTTGACTGATGAGATGTTCTTAGGTGTTCTTAGATGTTCTGATGAGATGGTTTAGATGTGATGGGTTTGATGTGTGTAGGATGACTTCTGCTTTTTGGTTTGGCTTAAAAAGAAATAGAGAAGAAATTACTCAGATTTCTCAAAAGCGCATGTTATGACAACAGAGGCAAGAATAAAGATCATTTTGCTTCAATTTGTTAATGTTGTTTTAAAACAAAAAAAGAAATGGATGTCACTTATAGAGAGACCCTGTTTAGTCACACATTTCAGCTTATATTTCTTTTATTTTGTTTCATTTCATTTATTTAGTAGTGCTGTTCAACTTTGGGGGCCTCTAAAGATGCTTCATCGCTTGGGACTCGCAAATACATTTTCCACTTGTATATATATTTTTTTTAAATAAAATACCACAAAACGTTCCTTGGTTTGGTATTGCTGAAGAACCATTTCGGTTTCCGTTAAGAACCTTTAAAGAACCATTTAATTTAGAGAACCTTCACACTTTTCCTTTTCCTTTAAGTTTAAATTGAATTTGTTTAATTTCCTTTTTCAATTACTCCGAGAGGGCAGAGACTGGCAGAGACGTACTCTTTAAAAGATTGCACTGTTAATACTTTTGCTCGCTAAATTGCACATCTATTCCAAACCCCAGCATCTGGGTTGCGTGCATTAAATATGAATTCGTGCTTAACACCACTGTGAAATCCCCGCACAATAACTGATGCCACTCATGGCATCTCTCCAAATCAGGGATGCTCCTTAAAAGCAAAGGTGCTTTGGCAGCATTGTATCAGCACATTAAAGTGAACGACAACTTCACTCCAACTACAAATGTACTTTTAGTGGTACAGAGCCCTCCTGCTGTTCTTTGTCAGTTCAGCTTCTTTCGCTCCAAATAGCACAAGCTTTGTCCTTGAGCTTTGGAAACCTTCCCGGTGTCTCTGGCCCTAACCACACTGTGCCTCACCTACCACACACAGCCATCCAGACCATGAGCACCTGACAGACCTCACACAGGCCTGTGAGAAGGCGGCAAGACACAGATTTCATCCTTGTGGCAGCAATGAGATCCACTTTCCACGTCTGCGTGAGCATGAACACCATCTGTGAAATTACATGAACTGGGTCTCAACTGGTTTGGTGGCCCAAATGTAGCATTAGTTCATCGTTACATGCGGCCCACTAGCTAATTAAAGAGCCCACGTCAATGGAATTTTCTTTATTTTTATATTATTTTACTGTTAAAGTTCCAAAACATGTCATGCACTCCCCAGTCCATACACTCCACATTAGGAATTTATTTATTTTTTATCTGTTTTTGTGATGTCACGAAAACCAACACATTTTCATGTATCTACCTATCTGGCCTACTGCTGTTTAGCCCCGCACATTCACAGTAAAGATACGAGTGTTTCAGTTTTCAGCCCCAACTGATTGTGTTTTTTTTAAAACAAGGATCATTGTAGGGCAATAGTGCAATCAGAATGGAGGTCATTTACACATATCAGTCTTAAAGACAGAGTCTGTGTCACGTCGTGCTCCGGTAGCAAAGCACAGATGCAGGTTGCTTTGTCTTTCCAGACATTTATTTCCAAATGCAAAACAAGAACAAACAAGGCTCAAGGGCCAAACACAAGATATAACAATCACAGGTAGATGACGTGAGGGTTGCATGAGCGGTGGACCGGCACACGAACATGAACCAAAACCCATTAAATAAATATGAGACAAGGACACGAACCAATGAACAAGCACAGTCACTTAAACTGAAACACAACACATTTTCAAAAAGAAGTCCAAAATGTACAAAATACACAATGGTGGCCTCTAGCGGCCTTTGACCGTGACGTCACAGTCTGATTAATCAAAGTGGACAATGTCACTGTTGGTACTGTTGGTACATAAAACCACATATAAATC
>JBBJLS010000016.1:6860784-6875586 GCA_037577275.1 Bryconaethiops microstoma
GAGCGAGTGCGCGCTTCGAACACAGCTTTTTTGTGTTGGTGTGTGTGTGTGTGTGTGTGTGTGTGTGTGTGTATGAGTGTGTGTGTGTATGTGCTCTGTGGTGTCTGTTTTCCAGCTGTATGATGGATCGCTGACAGCAAGCTGCTATATTGCCCTGTACAATAAGCAGTGGAATAATGGTGCAGTGGATTATCTCAATTGCGGGTGGTAAAAGACAGGCGGCGTTATAGCCCGGGTGACACTGGACACCCGCTCCTGCAGGGAGCTCTATCAATTATTTCTGTCCCACACGGTCGCTGTCAGACATGGCCCGGCTGGGGAGGGGCACAAAAAAATGCTCCAGACGGACATCCAGTGAATCATCCCTAGCAAGCAACTGAACTACAGGCCCGCAGATAAGCAAGCCAGTGTTTTACCTTGTCTGGACTGTAAAATAAAATGCCTTTGGAATTATCATAAATTTGTGTTGGAGACCTATAGATTTTCACCCTGATGTCCCTTTAGGTTGTAAGTGATGGTTGAAGTAAAATCTTTTGAAAAAGTAATGAAGGCTGAATACTGAATACAGATTCAGTAATGTATTCCATCACAGTACGTAAGAAGTCATGCATTCAGAAGACTTTTAGAATTCATAATACATTTTTGAATGGCATTTGTGAAACACCTGTGCTGTATAATAACTTGTTTAATTCCTTTTTGCTCTACATCTGGATGGTGAATTTGCCATTTACTTTTTGCATACCAGCATCAACATGAATAAAATATTAACATGATTGGACGAGAAACATATGAAAGGTCAGAGTGCCCAAGTTTTTTTAAGCTTTGGAGCTAACCCTGGCTTTGTTTCGAGTTTTGACTTACTGCTTACTTCGAGATTAAAATTGTATATATAAAACAAGTATATATTGCAAAAGATTTAAAACAGAGATTGTAACAGATGTATTCAAAAAGCACTCGTGTTTTTTTACAAGTAACTTCTAAATATTACCTTGCCAACTGTAACCTGACTGAAAACACATACTTTATTTTTGTATTTTGATTACGTTGTGCTGATACGATGTTTTCTGTTACATCTCAATCCATGTGTTTTTTCAATAGGGGAAAATACAAGAAGAGATCAGACTGGCAAATGTTACTGTTTGAGCCTGTGTTTCTGGCTATAAAGCACTTTTAATTGTTCCTAATGACTTTTGAAGACTTTTCAATAACGAAAGCGTTTTGTAATTACGGTTTTGCAGAAGGGAAATGGGATATTCCGCTGAGCGTGTGGAGGCAGCAGAACTCAGCTGTCTGGGGCTTTACAGTACGGGGCTGACGGTGGTGTAACGGGTCTGAAATGTGAATAAAGCGTCGTCACCATCCATCAATGTCATCCTGCTTGGGTCACGCGGCTCTGCTGCCCTGCTCACAGGCGGCCTTTCCACCTCCCTGACAGCACAGGAATCAAAGGGGAAGGAAAGTGATATCCAGGTTTAACCATGATTAAATTGACACCCCACGGACTGGCTCAGATACTATTTGTAGATGCACCTCATGACTTGCATCTCTCTCATTCATTTACTCACTCACTGACTCGCTCATTTACCCACTCAACCACTCACACATTCATTCATTCACTCACTCACTCAACCTCTCACGCACTCACTCATTCATTCACTCACTCACTCACTCATCCATTCACTCACTCAACCACTCACACACTCATTCACTCATGCATTCACTCATTCACTTACTCACTCACCCACTCACTCACTCAATCACTCACTCACACATTCGCTCATTCATTCACTAACTCACTCGTTCACTCACACACTCACTCACTCATTCATTCATTCACTCATTCCCTCAACCACTCACTCGCTCACTCACTCATGCATTCATTTATTCACTTACTCACCCACCCACTCACTCACTCAATCACTCACTCACTCACTCAACCACTCATGCACTCACTCACTCACTCAACCACTCACACACTCACTCATTCACTCACTCACTCACTCATTCAGTCACTCACTCACTCATTCACTTACTCACCACCCACTCACTCATGCATACACTCTTTTATTCACTCACTCACTCTCTCGTTCACTCATTCACCCACTCAACCACTCACACACTCACTCACTCACTCACTCACTCACATGCTCACTCATTCAATCGCTCATTCACTCACGCACTCAGTCACTCACTCATTAACAAATTCAGTCACTCACTCGCTAACACAACCACTCTGTCACTCACTAATTCACTCACTCACTCAATCACTCACTCAACCACCCACTCATTTACTCATTCACTTACACAACCACTCACTCCCTCCATCCCTCACTCACTCACGCATCCACTCATTCATTCAATTACTCACTCACACATAAACAAATTCAGTTACTCACTCGCTCACACAACCACTTTGTCACTCACTCACTCACTCACTCACTCATTCCTTCATCCACTCACTCACTCATCCACTCACTCACTCACTCACTTAGCCACTCAACCACTCACTCCCTCTATCGCTCACTCACTCACTCACTCACTCAACCTCTCACACATTCACTCATTCATTCATTCACTCACCCACTGCCAAATTCAGTTATTCACCCACTCACTCAACCACTCACTCGCTCACTAAATTAAACACTCCCTCACTCACTGACTCACCCATTCACTCACTTACTAACTCACCCACACAACCATTCACCACTAATTCAATAATTCACTCACTCACATACTTCCTCACTCACATTTAGCAGACTGATTTAAATCTGTAGTGTAAATTTTTTGTGTGCATCACTGAAAGGGAGGAAACTACCATGAACACACCAGCAGGAGCTCCCAATCATGAATTGCATGTGCATGAATTAAAAGCTTGAATGCACACTACATTAGTACACAAACGTGATACGCCACATGCTGTGACAGTTCCAGTACAGCAACAGCTGCTTACTCATATGGGAAACCTTCTCTTATTCAGAGCAGAGATACTGTGATGAGATGACCACAGGCAAAAAAGCACCAGGGGTGGTATGGATAGATTGCACTTCAGATCAGTGACACTATGTGTCCTTGTTTTTATTTTCTCTAGGCCACGTTTTAAGACAGATGGCAACATTTGCACCTCTTTGTGCATTGCAGTAAAAGCCGAATTGATTAGGAGGTTCCATAGCAGCTTAGTGGCAATAAATTACTCAGTTACATTACTTCTACTAAGGTGTTACTTTTACTTCTACTAAGGTGTTACTACTACTTCCACTTGAGTAATTATTTGATTGCTATGCAATTTTTGGTAACACTTTACTGAAGTACTGTTGCACAAGACTGACGTTGTCATGCCTTAAACATGACATGTCATATGTTGCCATAAGTTGACATTACAGTTTAAGGCCATTTATATAACAGCCACTGACAAACTATCAAACACTGTAGCATCTATCATGACACCTCATGACATCAAATTATATGTTCTGTCACATGTTAATGCACGGATATGTCAATGTTATGTAGCCTTAAATTAAGTTTTTATGCTGCTCTGCTATACTCTGGATACACCAGTAACTCAAGGAGCTAGTATATGAACAGGTACAGATCACATCGTATGCTAGCTGCACCTTTTATGCCTATACATTACACACTATATATATATAAATATACACGTGTGTGTGTGTGTGTGTGTGTGTGTGTGTGTGTGTGTGTGTGTATGTAAATATATGTATTTATTGAGTGGACAGTATCTCGTGAAATATATATTTCATGAAATACTACCGTTTTAATTATTGCTATATGTATTTAAGCTATGTTTAAACTATATTTAAACTACTGTAAACTATGTTCAGTAAAAATGGTCCCCTCTTTATTTTATGGATGAGATACTGACCTCTCAGTCCCATAAATGCAGATCAAAATAGCCCCTACCCCACAAGTAGATTACTGCTCTGTTCATCAGCCAAAAGAAATTGGTTATATTTTGCAGAGCAATATAAGCCTGAATGGGACCGTGGACCGGGTCCAAATCGCTCCTTCGTCCGCTCATCTGCTGGGCCTGGAGATGTCAGAGGTCAAGGCTCGCTTCCTGAACATCTGCCTGGGCTGATCAAAGTCCTCCAGGCTATTTCGGTGCTCATGCGTAGCTCCAAGCCTCTAGGCAAAGTGACCAGCGCGCACCCCGTGCTCTGTTTGTTTATCACTCCTTAATGTTTCTAGTATTTGTTTTTCCTTGCATTTATTTTCATTTGCGTTATCCCCCCTCCCCCTGCTCAGGGAAACAGTGGGTAGGAATATGTTTTTTTTAAAAACTATTATCGTGTCAAAGGCCCAGTGATGGTCTGAGATATCTTCTTCGCTCGGTCTCATGGTTTGGGGGTTCTGTACGGACCATAATGCACAATATGCAAGTTTTTGTTTTTAAAGTTTTTCCCGGACTGGACTAGCGGAACTGACTCATGACTCTATGGGACAATTTCTGGGCACAGACTAAGCCCAAGAACTTGCAATCCAGTTTGCTTTATTACGGCTTTTTTTAATGAAAGATACACCATGAAATTAGAGGACTTACAAACTTCAGATTGTCTGTGTGGACCATTGACTTCCATTCTATATTCATCATAACACGAACTACAAAAACCAAAAATGTGTGATGGATACTGAAACTGATTTAAAGCTGAAAACTTTTACTCATAATACCAGTTGATATCCGTTACATGTCAAAAGTTTTCTCTAAACCTCAGTTTTTTCACCACTTCATTTCAAAACCACAGGTTTCTGCTCTTGTTAAGCATTGGACAGTTGTTGATTGAACTATAAAACTACGAAAGAAAATATGTAAAAACCCCTTTCACAAAAAAGTTAAGTAAAGTGATCCCTTATAGTGACTTGTGAACACTCCACACCACATAACACAGTGTGAATAGTGTGAAATTCTTTCTCTGCATTTAACTCATTCACCAAGTGAAGTTGGCAGCCACCAGTGAGAAGGGCCCATGGAGCAGTGTATGGGGACAGTACCTTGCTCAAGGGTTCCTCAGTGGTGCCACTTGCAGTCCTGAGATTCAAATCCACGGCCTTCTGATCGCAGGGGCAACTCCCTAACCACTAGGCCACCAGTTGAAACCAGGTGTGGCACTTTCTAAAAATGTCTCAGCACAAGACAGCAAAAACGTAAGTCTGTCACCATCTTCAGTTATTAACATTGTGAAAAAATTCAGGCCAAGGGCAGAAATCGCTACTGAATGTGCATGACCTTAGACCTTAGAGTCACATGGGCTCTGAGTATTTTAGGAAATCATAGTCGCTGAACAATAAGTTGCTGCATCAAGAAATGCTGCCTGAAACTATATTATGGAAAGGGGAAGCCATACCTCAATTTAGTGAAAACTTCCACTTGCAAAACAGTAACAGTTAGTTTCTTCAGTTCCCAAATGATTAAGAAGTGTAATAAAAAGGGGATGTGTTGCCTTTGTCCCAACATTTTTGGAGTGTGTTGCAGAAATCAGTTTTTACCAAATAGAACACTGAACATCTTTTCTTTATCCATTTGTCTGTTAAATAAAGGTTCAAGTGAATAACAGAAGATTTTAATTTTTATTGCATTTTTGGAAAGTGTCCCAACTTTCGGACATACCATTAACCGGTTGTGTGGTGATGCAGAGTCAAATTCTAGAGTGTCCTTTATTTTAAAAGCACTAGTTAACTGCTTCATCTCATTGGATGTCACTTAATAGCTTGTTAACACTTAACACTTGTCCATCCACATTATAGTTATAAATATAAAGAAAAGAGTGGTGGCTCAAGACTTTTGCACAATTCTGGATATGCTCAGAGGTATCCTGGCAGCCAGCCTAATGAGTGAATTTCTAATGAGATGCACCCATTGCTAAAACAAGTGTATAATGTCCATAGAGGGGTACTGACCAATAGATTGGGATGTACTGAGGCAACACCCTAAGGCAGGCCTATTCAACTAGCAGCCCGCAGGCCAGATACGGCCCTTTTGAATTTTTTTATGGCCTGCCAGACTGCGAGTAAATCACAGTGTGTGATGCGTGTAATATAATCAAATTATGGGTTTTGGATCATGATTGGTTGGTAGTCCCCCGCTAACATTGGTTATCCGCTGTGTTGTATACCAGGCACAGAAGTTGCCATACTATTAGCCGATCGCAGCCGAAAGAGGTGAGATTTGTCTGAAAATGGGTGTGTTAAAAAAAGCAGAGCAGAGCGTAAAAGGCTGGCAGTGACAGAAGATGGAGGAGAACCGTTAGGCTGCCGAACACAGGTGAGAGCATTAAAAAGGTCTGTTTATCCTCTGAAGAACTTGACATTTAGAAAAAATGGTGTCTGTGCTTTAACCTGAGACGAGAAGGGAATCCAGTCACACACACAGCGAGAGGAAAACCTTTGTAGTTTTAGCTCGGTCATGTATCTGCTCTAACGACTTTAATGGTCAGAGTTCTTGTTTAGAACCGGACGCCGTTAAAACGGCTATTTTTCACCGTTAAAGCGGCACTGACATAAAGTCCATAAACAAAAAAGAGGAAGCTAAGTCTAAGCCAGCTGCTACGCCCACTTCACAGGAGGGGGAGGAGCTCATGCGGGGCCCTAAATGTGTTGAATGTAGCAAAATATAAATATGGACCTTGGTTAAAGAGCTTCTTATGTGAAAGAATTAAAGAAAATGGATATGTGTCATTCGTTCATACTAATATAATATCTATTGTCATGAAGAGTCATTTTTTAGCCGTTACTTGACAAATATTCTGTGTGACCCACAAACCCCCAGTGATTTACATATTTGGCCACTTGCTATTGAAGTTGAATAGCTCTGGTCTAGAGGTTCACACACTTTTACACTCACAAATGTGTAATATTGGATCATTTCCCTCAATAAATAAATTATCTAGTATACTATTTTTTATTTATTTATTTTTTTAAATTTGGTTCTCTTTGTGTGAACCTACACAAATCTTCTGAGATTTTGTATGTAATGTTGTTAATGGTAAAATAATGGAAAATTTATTTTGCCTTATTATGTGAGGCATGAATCTCTCTACTATTATTATAGTTAAAAAAGTCAAAACCCTCTCAATACAATGTCTCAGACACCAGGCAGTGTTTTTGTAACCGTTTGATGCAGTAACTTTCTGTGGGGGAGCTTTTAGATGAATTATTAAACACTTCAGACATCTGGTTCCATTCACCACCACTGTGAACACTTCTGACTCGACAAGTTTCTCTAGAATGGAGCATTTCACACCAAGCCGCTCCAGATGACTTTGGTTTTGTTTTAATGAGTGAATAATGCGGAAAATTGGAAAAATCTGTGGAATTTCCATTTAATCGTGTCTAGGAGAAGCAAATGAGACCTCAATTAGAATCTTTCTTTCCTCAATTGTAAGTTGGGTAACATACATTTCCTCTCCACAACTGATTTACACCGTCTGATCTATCAATAGAAGTCTGTTGGTTTTATTTTCCCTTCTGTTGGGAGAATCTCTACTGACCTCTTTCATCAACACAAGCCAATAGATGAAAAACATATTCATTATATATGAAAACATATTCTTTATTTTAGTCAGAAATAGTTGTCACAGCAAACTACTGTAAACTTTTAATAAGAAAATACATTCCTTTCCAGCTTCAAAAATCCCTTCCGTGTGGATTTGCTAAAAGCCCTTGTGTTTAGAATTATGTGAGTTGGGAAGTCATGGGTGTGAATAATGTTAAAGGGGAATTCCACCAATTTTTTACATTTCTGCATATCAAATATCAACCATTGGGAAGCAAACATAGTCTTCAAGAGTGGTTTGATGTGAAATGCATAATTTTTTTTCGACAAACTAGAATCAGAATTGTTCATAGGAGTGGTGAAAGGGACCAGACATTTAAAGAATTCAGTGCCTTCAAAGCTGCCTCAAAGAAAGTCAATGAATTAAATGGTTATGAAGCTTTTGGCCTAAAACACATTTTAAAAATACATTGATAGTGGATACACACAGTGCATTGTGAGGAAGAAAATAACAATTTTTCAGATTTAGCACTATTTCACCATCGTCAATGTTACATATAAACACTCTGAAGTTGTGTGGGTCCTTTGGTGGTTTTGGGCAGTAAATAAATGATTATGTTTGTGTTGTAAACATTGTGACCCCTGCATTTCATTCGCCACCACTCTAAAGAAATGTGAGTCAGCAATGAGCCATCTCCCATCACACCACTCTGAATGAGTTTGGATTGAAATCAGTGGAAGAGGACTTAGATTTGCTTTGAATCTTACATTGAAATTGGATCGTTTCTCTTCACCAGTTCCAGTAGAACAGCCAGACCTGTCTTCTATCAAATATTACTGAGCATATGGAGATGGTCTTATTACATGCATAATAGACACCCATTCAGACTGCTTTACCTTCTGCCACAGCTGAGCTAGCAGACCTGATAAGACAAAAACAGCTGAAGTGTTTCGATGTTCTATTGTTGACTCTCTTTGTAAGCTTCAGCAGATGTAGATGTTCAGGCTGATAAATGCAGGACCACTAGAGAATGCCAGAACATGTCAGACACATATTTGGGGCAGTGACTCATGTTTCCAGTAAACCAAGATTTTGGCTGAATCTCTCTCGCAGTTGAGAAAGATGTCAACTCAAGCGTGTTCTGCTGTTGTCCTCTCTTCCTTCCCCTGTGGAGTTTTTTTTGCTCTGTAAAGTACTTTGGGAGGGGGGTCTGCTTTAAACAATAACTCAATGTTTTGTGCTGGGTGTTTTTCATGGCCTCCTCAGAGAAAAGGCAGAGTGAGAGAGTGGGAGAGTGGAGGGAAGTTTCCCTTCTGACGTCAGGAGGGTGTCTAGGTGTGTAAGGCTACTCTCAGCTGTGATTTGATTCATGATGCCGGGTTCAGGCTTCAATAGTCACACAATATTTTGGACAAAATTGAATGACTCTATAAAATTGAATGACTGTATTTGGTTGTGGCATAATCTACTAATATGACTAGAGCTGAGGCAGGAGGAGTTTGCACATGACTTTAACATGATTGGTGATGGTGGTTTGTTGGTGATTGGTGATCGTGGTTTATAAACGATGGAGTTACAGTCAGGTCCATAAATATTGGGACATGGACACGATTCTAGTCTTTTTGGATCTATACATTGCCACCATGGATTTGAAGTGAAACAAACAAGATGTGCTTTAAGTGCAGACTTTCAGCTTTAATTAGAGGGTATTTACATACAGATCAGGCCAACGGTGTAGAAATTACAACAGTTTGAATATGTGCCTCCCACTTTTTAAGGGACCAAAATAATGGACCAATTGGCTACTCAGCTGCTCCTTGGCCAGGTGTGTGTTATTCCCTCATTATCTTATTTACAAGGAGCTGATAAACGGCCTAGAGTTCATTTCAAGTGTGGTATTTGCATTTGGAGTCTGTTGCTCTCAATATGAGATCCAAAGAGCTGTCACTATCGGTGAAGCAAGCCATCATTAGGTTGAAAAATAAAAACAAACCCATCAGAGAGATGGCAAAAACATTAGGTGTGGCCAAATCAACTGTTTGGAACATTCTTAAAAAGAAAGAACGCGCTCGGCAACACCAAAAGACCCGGAAGACCATGGAAAACAACCGTGGTGGATGACTGAAGAATTCTTTCCCTGGTGAAGAAAAACCCTTCACAACAGTTGGCCAGATCAAGAACACTCTCCAGAAGGTAGATGTATGTGTGTCAAAGTCAACAATCAAGAGAAGACTTCACCAAAGTGAATACAGAGGGTTCACCACAAGATGTAAACCATTGGTGAGCCACAGAAACAGGAAGACCAGATTAGAGTTTGCCAAACAACATCTAAAAAAGCCTTTACAGTTCTGGAACAACATCCTATGGACAAATGAGACAAAAATCAACTTGTACCAGAGTGATGGGAAGAGAAGAGCATGGGGAAGGAAAGGAACTGCTCATGAGCCAAAACATACCACCTCATCAGTGAAGCTTGGTGGTGGCAGTGTCATGATGTGGGCATGTATGGCTGCCAATGGAACTGGTTCCCTTGTATTTATTGATGATGTGACTCCTGACAAAAGCAGCAGGATGAATTCTGAAGTGTTTCGGGCAATATTATCTGCTCATATTCAGCCAAATGCTTCAGAACTCATTGGATGGCGCTTCACAGTGCAGATGGATTACTGCAAAAGCAACCAAAGTGTTTTTTAAGGCAAAAAAGTGGAATGTTATGCAATGGCCAAGTCAATCACCTGACCTGAATCCTATTGAGCATTCATTTCATTTGCTGAAGACAAAACTGAAGGGAAAATGCCCCAAGAACAAGCAGAAACTGAAGACAGTTGCAGTAGAAGCCTGGAAGAGAATCACCAGGGATGTACCCAGCGTCTGGTGATGTCTATGCATTCCAGACTTCAGGCTGTAATTGACTGCAAAGGATTTGCAACCAAGTACTAAAAAGTGAAAGTTTGATTTATGATTGTTAATTTGTCCCATTACTTTTGGTCCCTTAGAAAGTGGGAGGCACATACACAAACTGTTCACCCGATTCTTATGTAAATATCCTCAAATTAAAGCTGAAAGTCTGCAGTTAAAGCACATCTTGTTCGTTTAATTTTAAATCCATTGTGGTGGTGTATAGAGCCAGAAAGATTAGACTTGTGTCAAGGTCCCAATATCAATGGACATGACTGTACTGGTAACTGTGTATCAATTTATCTAATTAAGCGACTAAAATTTCTATCATTTTACATTTATGTTTAAGTGTTTAATATTACAAATGTTTTAGTCAAATAGGGCTTTACTGTCAGTTGTGAATTGTTCTTAAACTTAAGAGCAGATACTCAAAGTTTTACATAAGAGAAATGTTGCTGACAACCAATGCTCCTGAATGAGTAAAACCAAAAACATGAAATCTGACTGGACAAAGTCACATGCAGAAGAAATTGTTCCACCCGCTCCTCCAGAAGCCCAGGTCCGCATCCTCGCCCGCTGAATCTCCCCCACACAGCAACTCGTTCTCGGCGGTTCTCCCCCGAGCTGGGTGCAGCTTGCCTCACTCACGTCAAATTCCTCCTTCTCCTCGGGCTTGTAGCCCAGTCAGCTACACCATATTGGTAGGTCGGTCCATCTGTCATGAATCCCCATGTCTCCCGAATGAGGGCAGGCGCATAAACAGATTTCCATGTTTAAATCTTTACTTTTCAAACCAAAACCAAACAAACACAGGCACATGGGCCAGAAACAAAAAACCCAAACTCTAATCAAAAGGAAATAGAGGAACATACAAACACTTCCACCCAGAATGACGGTGAACCGACAACTCAGGTCCAACACAAATGAACTTAAATAGTAAACACAAATCCCTCCTGAGCACACCAGCAGCTGAAACAAATAATTACTTAATAAAACCCCAGTGTGCTCAGGAATCTTTCATGAAAGATTCAAGATTCAAGATTCAAGAGCGCTGGGTGAACTAATATTTTATGTTAAATGTGGAGGGAGTCCAAACGAATAATTGTGAAATATGATTGAATGGCGGTGACGCCCATGGAGGCACGTGTGTTAATTTTGTCTCATTAAATGACAGGTTAAGGCGGAGAATCTAATTAATTAATTATTTACTTCTGCTTTCAGCTGAAGTCTATGTGATAAGTGGTCTGTGGAAAACTGTTTCCATTGGGTAAAAAGGATGATTGTTTTACAGTTTAATGTTGTTGGTTTTTTTTGCTTATCCTCCCACCACCTTCAACCATTCAGGACCAGAAGACAAGGAGGAGGAGCAGGACGCTTTTGGGAATATTTGCTTATTATTCCAGATGCAGTCTAATAACACAGACACCGTTTCTTGCCACTGAATAATTTATTAAACATTTGGTAAATTCAGAGGAACAGGTCATATCCATCCAAAACAGTGCAGGATAGAAAAAGAGGCAGAAAATGACAGAAACATGTAAACAGGTGTACAAATATTAAAATCACTCCACATTCAACTGGTCAACACATAGGCACGTACTGTAAACACAGTGCGGTGCCCCTCTGTGATTGGTCAATAGGTAAAACAAGACAAATTCTGACCACAAAATCTAAAGTGTGATAAAGGCTGGAATCACAGATCAAGCACAATGTTTTCTGAAGCCTTCAAGCTTATCTAAAGCCTCAAAAGTTCATTATTCCACAATAAATAAAGTCCGGTAACCATCGATTTCAAGCCTCCAGTCGTCTTGCATGCTACACAAATGAACTTTATTGCTGAAAAACACTAACAGAACAGAATCTATTTAATAAAATTACAGTTAGCAAGCTGCAAAGCCATCACAGCCCAGTATGATGCATTTTATTTTACATTAGTGTTTCATTTATATCCAAAATAAATGTAAATCTCTCATTGATTAATGCTTGTACTTCAGGAAATACCATTGAAATCTCTACCAAGTAGCACTGGGAGGTTAGAAATAAGTGTCTCTGAAGGTCATGCACCCGAAGACATAATATGAAAACCTCCTCTCGACATAATATGAAAACAGTTTGAGGGACAAATGAAGAAACAGTTCAGTTGCGATCATGGATAAATAAGTAGTACTGGCACAAAATGAACTTCATTGTTCTGTTTTCTCACAGACACTGAAGCCATGCAGTAAACAGTAAATAAGGTCAGCATGAGTTTGTGCAAGGCAGGCTTGCAGGTCTCCATATTTACAGACTTTTTCATTTTTCAGTGTAAAGCCATGCAAGTGCATTACAGGCTTATAAGGTGCAGAGAGTCCCAAACACAAAGGCAATCAACGTTCCATGGTAAGAGAGAGAGGAAAAACACACACACACACACACACACACACACACACACCCCCACACACACTCACTTACACACACATAGATGGGTAGAGCTCATTGTTATACTGTTAAAGGGGAATTCCACTGATTTTTCCACTGAGTGGGTTATTGTTAAATGCTCCTTTCTAGAGAAACTTCCGTTAAAATCGTTCATAGTGGTAGAGATAGGAACCAGACGTCTGAAGAGTTTAAGGCCTCAAAAAGAAAGCGAATGGTTACGACTACACAGTCTAATGCCTCAGACATTGTTTAGAGAAGACAGATGTAAAAGCAGAATGTTGTAAGGCAAAAGAGTCCCCAAAGAAAACACATTTACTTTTTAAATTTACCATAATCTTTCCATTATCAACATTACATTTAAAAGCTCAGAAGGCATGTAGGTTCACTAGTGGAATTGGATGGTAAACAAATTGGTTATAGTTGTGTTATAGACATTGTGACCCCTGGTTCCATTCACCACAACTGTAAAGAAAGTAGGTAAGTTTATCCACATTAAACCACTTTACATCAGACCACTCTGAATGACTTTGTTTCCTTGTTACCTATTATAATATGCAGAATTGTTGAAAAATCTGAGAAATGTCCCTTTAAACTTTTGCTGCAGTTTCACCCACAAACTGTCATGGTTTGATCTTCAGTACGGGATTTGGTTTTGGTAGTACTGGATCATATCATACGTTTTGCTCCTGAAAAACAACAATAATAAACACATTACACTGAGCTCACACTGAGGTTAACCAAGCATTTTATCTCTGAGGGCTGGTGCATGCAGGAGAGAGACGGAGAGAGAAGGAGGCTGACCTGCTGCTGAGGAAGCAGTTCTGGATGACTTTAATCATGAAAGCAGCCGCCTCCTTTTCACTCATGCTGGGGTTAAAACGCTGCCTGGAAAACACATAAATATACAAAACAGCATTAAAGCTTTTTCAGGTGCAAAAAATCTAAACTGTTTCCATTTACTCTGCCTTTGCTCCAGCGTGGATCACCAAACTCACTTAAGCAGTTTGATGGTCTGACCTCGGAAACAAGGAAGGCCAGTGTCCAACATGAGCGTTACCAAGGAAACCACAGCATCCATATACGGCCTGTAGCACAGAGGAGAGCACAGATAAACACCTATCTGTTTCTCTCTCTTTCTCACACACACACACACACACACGTAACTAAAACGTGCATTGCTACTAACGTGCATTGTTACCAACACCCAGCACACACACCCACACCCACACACACACAAACACAACGTGCAGTCTTACAAACACATTCAGTGTATACTCATGCGAACACACAGAGTGTAAACAGAGCCCACCTGACAGCCAGGTGGCCGCGCACACACATCTCCATGAACCATCTTAAGGGTGTGGCCTCCATCTTTCCTCCCATGATCATCACCATCTCATCAGTGAGTTTAATATCAGGCTCCCAGCCCAGGTTCCCACCAGGGGAACTCTCAAACATGAAGCCAAAGTCTGGAGAGAACACACATACACACACACACACACACACACACACACACACACACACACACACACACACACACACACACAGGTCTGTGCACACTGGGTCAGAATTTTAAACACACAAAAAGGTACATTTAAAAATAAAATCATACATCAGAACAGTTCATTAAATATCAGGTTGACTGATTAGAGCTCTGTTGTCATGGTTGCAAAATGTGCATCACAGTAGAGGCTCATTTTTCTTGTGTCAGAGCAGAACTCATAGGACCATAAAAAATGAAAGTTAGAGAATAGACCATAACTGAAAGTCTGGGGAATGAAGGTGAATATCTTAAAGCAGCAGCAGTTTAAAGCTCTTTTTTGTTTATCCAGTTTATGCGTGGTCTTTTTGTAGAGCGGGATTGATCCATTTACATTTACATTTACGGCATTTAGCAGACGCTTTTTTATCCAAAGCGACTTCCATTCCATTCCCTAACTACAGGGGACAGTCTCCCTGGAGCAACTTGGGGTTAAGGGTC
>JBBJLS010000016.1:6885535-6906375 GCA_037577275.1 Bryconaethiops microstoma
CGATCTAGAGAGGGAGAGAGTGAGAGAGAGAGAGAGAGAGATAGAGAGAGAGAGGAAGAGAAAGAGAAAGAGAAAGAGAGAGAGAGAGAGAGAGACAGAGAGAGAGAGAGAGAGAGAGGGAGGGATAATATTTATCATACATAAATTATACATTTATGGTCAGAAGATGTGGTCAGAATGCCTTGAAACTGTGGAAGTATGTTCAGTACATCCGGCCCAGAGATAAGAAGCAAGGCACTGAGAGAGACTTGGTGTTTTCAGCAGAATTTACAATTATTTTAAGATCTGTTTGGAAGTCATGATTAGTGCAAAAACTGCGATGTACCTGTAGGTGGGACTTGGTGACAGAGGCGGCCCACTTCATCGCCTCTTTCAGGATTTCACCACAACGTGCTGCGAAGTCCTTCACTATGCTCTACACAAACAAAACACGCAAATTCAGTGGGAAAAGTTTTAGGTGCACGGCTCTCTTTAATTTAGCTTTAGGTTGACGACTGCTTTCACCTCGCGGGCTTCATGTGTGTCCGGTACTGTTATCCGGTGAGGAGTGTCAGGAATGTCATAGTAAGGCTGGTCCTTGTGGATGTCCTAAAATAAGAGAGAGAAGATAAACCATTATTAGTCCCACAAGTGGGGAATTTGCATTGCCACAGCAGAAAGTGGACAGAACAAAGGTAAGAGCAGCAGAAAGTGGCAAAACAATAGATAAAAACCTATACAACACAACAAGATAAAATAAAAAAGTAGACTTTACAACTAATACAAAAAATATAAATAGACATTTGTATGTATATGCTAATATAAACCTTTATATGTATGTGTATATGTACACAGAGTATGTGTGTATATATACATTATGAAGACATATACTGCATACACAGGTATGACAAAACAGTAAAAGTGTATCAAGACAAATTGCCCGATGCAAAATTGGTTCACAGTAATATTTTGTAGCCCTAAAAATTGCACATGTTGTACCAGAATTTTGCACACAGAGAAAAATATTGCACAGAAGAGAAACCTCCACTTCACGTCAGTCCATGGTGTGGACGTGTGTGTCTGTGTATGGTCAGCTGTGTGTAGGTTGTACAGTTAACCCAGATGAATAATCATTAACTAATTAATGCCAGACTACATTTTAAATATGGATACATTATGCAATTTTGTAGACTGGAGTCACAGGCACACTCACGGCACTCAGAGAAAGAGACAGTGTCTGCAAAATGTCCAGCATAGTCTTCAGCACTCGTCCACTCCACAACAAGTGAGGAAACCTGGACAGACAAGAAATGAAAGACTGGAAGCACGCAATGGGCCGAGACTGTAAAACAGATCTGCAGATGCGTCTGTTGCAACAGAAGTGAAGGAGACACGCACATTTCGGCCAGCCCTGAAAGATACTTGTCTGCTACTCGCCGGATCCTCTTGTGGGTGTGGTTAAAGTTGACCAGAAGGAACTGTGCATGGCGCTCCAGCTCCTCCTCATGCTCTTTAGTTTTAGGCTACAAAAAAGAACAAAAAGGATTTTTAAAAGTTTATTTCATCCTAAGGCTCATTGTGTACAATAACTACACAATAACTACACAATTTTATATGAAGTGTGAAATAAAAGTTTAGAATCATACAAAAGTTATATGTCTAATGTTACAATTTTCAAGTTTTCATTCATTTTAAGTCTCCTTTTTAACATTCATGTTGCTCAGTTTTATAGAGAAATATCAGACTGCTAAAAGTGATTAAGCGCTTTCTTTAAAACACCTATAGAGAAAAGCTGTCACAGAGACAAAAGGAAATTTGCTGTACAGTCGACCCCTGCAAAATCGCGGATCAGAGTTTGCGGTCTCAGTCGTTCGCAGATTTTTTCTTAGAAACGAACTAATAATTGTTCGCGAAAACCGCAAATATCCTCCGCATTTTTTTTTTTTTTTGCTTTTTTCGTGGCAATTTCTAATTTGTTCACGCATTTTAGCCCTAAATTATTAGAAACATATAATTTACTAATTTTGTAACATAAATATTAACTCAAATTCAGCTAAATTTTAATATAAAATAGAACTGTATAGATTTATTAGTAACTGTGTATTGGCTGCTGCCCTGTGACGCATCTCTGGCAGATGCAGTCCAGCATTCCAGCATCATAACAGTTTCCCACGTGAAGCTATCTCGAGTGTTTCGCTGAGTAATGTAGTAGCTGAGTTTAAAATGAAATTAAAGAGTTTTGGGCGCATATTTGGGGTCATATTTAGGGTTAACACTATAAAAACAGGCATTTTTAGGCATTTTTTTTACCACATCATAACGTAACCCAGTGAATTTCGGGGGTTGACTGTACAGTAGCCTATTGGCTAATAAAAGGGGGATTGGACAGATTTCAAAAGTTCTACATAGTTAAGTTGTTAAGATATAAACAAAGTAATTCAGAGTGGTTTGAACACTCGGTTCTAATGAAACTCAGTGTTGGTGCATGGAACCAGACGCTCCAGGCCTCTAAAACCTCCCCCTTTCAAACCAATTACATGGAACGGTTATGAATACCTTGCCTGATGCCTGAGACATTGTTTTACAATTACGATTTTACAATATATAAAATACATTCATTTTGGAGGGTACATTTACTACCAGTTACCACTATTCCACCACTTTACATTATGAAATTATGAAATTCAGAAGACACGTGTAGGTCACTGGGGGTTTTAGACAAATAAATAAATAAAGAAAAATCAGTAGGGACATTGCAGTCCCTGATTCCTATCACCTCCACTGGAAAGAGTCAGATTCTCAATAATGAACCATTTCACATCAAAACACTCAGAATAACCTTGTTTAATTCTCAACAATTACATTGTGCAGAAATGAAATGGGGAATAGCTCTTATTAAGTACTGGCACAATAATTACAGGTAAGGTAGTAAGTCTTTTAAAATTACATTAGGCCTCTCAAGTCCTTCATCAATTCTACTTCTGAATAATTATCACCCATCAAAGATCAGTGTCCTGCTACTTGTCAGCCATATGCCTATGACGCAACCCTCAGACAGACCCAGTTCATCTCTCTAAGCTCACCTTTTCTGCCATCATCTGGAGGAACACCTCAAAGACTTTATCAGCAACACATATCACACACTGCATCATTCCTGAGGTGGGGGGGATGGAAAGGTATATGAGTGAGAGATTGAGAAAGAAAAATGATGGTTGTTTTCAATCATGTTTTAACATGAAGCCATTCTTCTAACCTGACTTGTCCTTTTGTATGGCCTTGTCTTCGAAGTATCTGAACATCAACTGGAACCCGTCAGGATCGTTCGAATGGAGCATCCTGAGGAAGTCGAGATCGATAAACAATTACACGACATGGAGAGAATAAATGGATAAAGAGAGCAGAGACCCAGATGCAGCTGTTGTACCTCATGTATTCCAGTCTGTAGACTGACAGAAGGTAAGTGCACATGGCGAAGTCCAGTTTGTTAATGAGGGCCGCTGCCTCTGGGGCTGGATCCAGGAGGTTAATGATAGTGCTGCGTAGCTCATTTAGCTCTGCCTAAAAAGGACATATTTATTCACACATTTTATAAAACAACAAAACAATTGGGGTCATATTACAGAAACTTCAGTCCTACGTTAAGAAGCCAAAAAAGGACATGTAACAGTGTATCACAGAAGCAAATCTTTGTATTAAGATAAAACAGCTCTGGGGAAGAAATAGGAGACCACTGCAAAAATGTTCAGTTTCTCAGGTTTTTATCTATTATAGGTGCAAGTATTGAACTGAACAGCTTCGCCTTAATTTTTAAGAATTGCTGACAATATTTCTTCTCATTTCCAAATGAAAATATTATTCTTTAAAGCATAATTTTAAAAGAAATTACATCAAAATAAGAGAAATGAGAGGAGAGTGTTGATTACAGCAGTGTTTTTATACTTTTCCTCATTAAATAAGATTTATGAGGTACTGGTGATCACTAACCAGGACCTCATAAATGAGAATGAGGTGCTTGTGTAGGAATTTAACAGACACTGGCGTGGAGTGGCTTTCATGCCCATGGAGATGCCGATATAAAAAAATCAATTGCAGTGGTCTCATATTTTTTTCCAGAACTGTATCTTATCTTAAAGCATCTTATCTGAAACGAAGTGAAGTTAGTTAGCTCAAGAAAAAATGGGAACTCATGGGAAAAACAAAAACAAAACTCAAAGTAACCTTGTCCAGTAACCTTAATAGAAGAATTTAAGAACACTGTGACTGCACCCCCTGCTGTTCAACAGGGTCATCACTGCTTCCCTCCTTTAGTTTCTTTTCCATTTCATCCCGATCTAATAAACACCTCATGTTCAACTCAGTCAGTGCATTATTCCCTGCCATCACGGCAATATTTTATTTAGAAAGTCTGTAACAGCATGCATATCTAATAAGAAGGAACGGAGGAGCAAGTGTCTACAATGTCTGGTGTTTTGTTTGTACCACAGAACAAGAAAAAAAAAAACATCACTCTCGCAAGTGAGAAGAATAAATATAAATAAATGAAAGTGTAAACCCCAATCTGCTACCTGTTATGCATAGCTGCCTGAAAAACTCGGAATCATTTTCATAGAAAGGCTGACGCTTTCCAAAACAGAACAACGCCCTTGGGGTTTTCCTAAATTTAGGACAGCTAAGTAATGTAATAACAAAACAGCAGTGACCCATTTAAAAAATACCCCCCAATGAGTACAGTGGAGTTTTGCTGCGCATTAATACAGATGAGACCAATTATGGTCCCACAAACACCCAGCATAGTCAGGATACAAATGTGTTTTTCATCGTTGTCATAGACAACGATGAAAAACACATTTGAATCCTGACTATACTGGTCGTTTGTGGGACCATAATGCACACTGTGGCTTTGAAAAGCATGCCTATAGTTTTTTAGTGTCTCGAAACTGGACACTAAAGCTGAAAGGCAATCTGCTAAATGTCATAAAGTGCTAAACATAATTTGAAATTTATTACTATGTGTCAGTTATACCCCTGCCTTGCGCCCACTGAATCCTGGATAGGCCCCAGGGACCTGCCACCCTACCGAGGACGAAGCGGTTTCAGAAAGTGAGTCCGTGAGTGAGCGTCGATAATACGTCTCATCTTGCTCCTTCTTGTTCCAATGCATTTTTTGTGTTTACCCAGTGTTAACTATCAATCCAATTTCTTAACCCGACCCCTAAGAAGCCTGCACTGCTTGTATTATACAGTTATAATCTTATAACCTGAACGTTTTGCCGCTTGGGAACCCCTATTATATCTCTTCTTTTTAACCCTAGGCCTGTGCTGATATAAAAATTTAACATGCTGATAAATATCTAACCTTTTCACATCATGATCCTGGATCAGTCACTAATGATCATCTTAGTAATAAAGTAATCTACTGATCATTTTGTTGATTAACCAGGTAAACATATAAACATTTATTACAGCAAACATTTAATTGGACTTGTTTTACATAAACATGTGTATTCATAAGACCCAGCTAGTGTGGGTTTCCTCCCTTTCAACGACCCTCAACAAAGCACAGCTTTATAATTCTACTAAATCAAGTATTATCGAGAAATTGTGACATCCCTATACAATACTGTGTTAAGAATAAAACTACACGCATAAGATTACCCAAGAACTTGAATGTAGTGTTCTGAATGCATTTCTAACAGCAGTAATGTGTGGTTGGTTGTACAGGTCGGGGGTTTCTGTTTGAAAAACCTTTTCCTGAGGAATACTGTTTGGGCCAGTAATGCACATCACCTATCAATAGTTGAAGGCAAGTTCAGGGCACCTGTGTAACAGTGTCGTTCTTCAGAGCAGAGTTGTACTGTAGCTCAGAGCGTAATGGCTCTCCACTGGGGAACGTAAGCAGGGGGGACTTGGTGGCAATCTCACACACTCCCTCATACCACTCTTCCGGCCACAGCCCTGGATGGGACAACAAACAATCTTGAAGTGAACCTTTCACACTTATAAACGCCAGAACAGTGTAATTCTACCTCATGTTCCGAATGAGGAGTTACTGACGTTTCTCCTTACCAGAACCTTCTACTGCAAAGCCCATGACCACAGAGTAAAGCCAAAAATCTCTGAAGAGCTTCTGCAGACGGGGTTTAGCCTCTTTAATGGGGGGCAACCGACGGGTCAGCTATATGGCAGACACAAACAAGAACAAGCAACACCTCATTATATACAATCATATGAAAATATGTTTAGAACAGATGGCGAAATTCATTTTTCAAAAGCTTCACCAATTATAAATAGAACACAGCTGTGTGCAGAAGAAGAGTTAAAGCAAAGCCAACTGGGATATAGCTGTGAGTAGGGCTACTCTTTGAACTGGACACTGTTTGATCAGTGCAAGCCAACATCAAAGTCCAAAAAGCAAGATGTGGTCACAAACAGACGGAGAGCACACACAGATTTATTACAGGGACAGAGAGGGCAGGTAAGTGGAACAGGGTTAAGAAAAGAGAGAGTATACATATTTTGTTAGTTATTGGTAGTGTTACAAATTTATCATTAATCGTTAAGGCAATTTGTTCACTCAAACTTCCAGTCTATGCTCTGAAACAGCGTATTTGTCATTTTACCATTTGAAAAACACATGAACCTATTTTGTTTTCAGCATTTCACCCATGATGTGGGTTCTCTCGGTCATAGCAGCAGCCTTTCTACTCGCCACTCCAACTTTGGGTGGGGTGAAGGACCTCAGTTCGCACTTCAGCTTTCATGAGTCAGATAAAGATGGTGACAAGGCTGTGGACCCCCGGGGACTTCCACAGGGAGGCGAAGACTTGGACATGGAGTCCATCCCTCTGGAATTCCATCGGGAGAACACCGTCACTAATGACCTGACGATGGAGGGATTGGAGGAGGATGACTACATTGACTTTGATAAGATCCTGGCAGGAGGCGATGATGACTATACGGAAGGTGATGCCATCGATGAGATTTCTACACCGGCCCCAGGTGTGGACCTCACCTCAGAGCCGTCTGACCCCAAAGTACGCCGGGCACGTCTCCTACGGCTCTTCCACGGGCGGACGCGGCTCCAACGCATCAATGTGGTCAATTCCCACTTTGGGTTCCGTCTCTACCGAAGCCTTCGCAACAGCATGAACCAGACTGATAACATCCTGCTGGCCCCTGCTGGAATTTCTATTGCCATGGGAATGATGGCCTTAGGTACAGGTCCATCTACACATGAGCAGCTCTACCAAGCCCTGGGCTTCAACGAATTCGTCAACGCAAGTAGCCACTACGACAACTCCACTGTGCACAAGCTTTTCCGCAAACTTACACACCGACTCTTCAGGAGAAACTTTGGCTACAATCTACGCTCCGTCAACGACCTCTACGTGAAGAACAACGTGAAGATACAGGAGGGCTTTCGCAGACAGGCAAAAGCATACTATTTTGCTGAGCCTCAATCTGTGGACTTTAAAGACCCCAAATTCCTTGTGAAGGCTAACCAGCGGATTCAGAAGATCACCAAAGGGCTCATCAAAGAGCCTCTAAAGAGCGTCGATCCCAATATGGTGGTGATGCTCTTAAACTACCTCTATTTTAAAGGTAAACTGACAGAGACCCTCAATCACAGAAGTGGATTCTCCACCCTTCAATCTGAAACATTTCAGTCATTTGGCTTAACTGGCTGTGTATTATTCAAAGCAAAAATTATAAACCACTGATTAATGATCAATCAGACCTACCTGACACCCCACTGAGCACCATTTAGTGACATCCCACAATCAAAGACTAGTCTAAATTAACATTATACATAGTAGCTCAAGTCCAGTGAATCAAGATGATCTCAGGCTGGGCTAGCGGTGGTGCACACCCACTTTTCCATTTTCATTCACTATATTTGTTACATTTGACTCAATGAGAGTGAGACCACTCAAGAGGGACTACTTGTAGAACTATTCCCCAAAATTACTACCATAGGGAAGAAATTCAGTGATGTTCAACAGGTTCAGATTTAGGTTATCTTTAAACAGTTTTATAGGTAACATACATTTACAGAAATTTACTGATATTAAGTAGATTGCACACTGCATTAGGAATGCCTACTTAAGTAAGTTCTCCAGACGCACTGGAAGTCCAGTCCTGAACCTAAATTCGCTATTAAGCTTATTACACTCCATACGTAAATCTCCTTTCTGCTATGCAGGGACTTGGGAACAGAAGTTTCCCAAGGAGCTGACCCATTACCGCAACTTCCGTGTGAACGAGAAGCAGCAGGTGCGCGTGCCCATGATGCAGAATAAGGGTAGTTACCTGGCTGCGGCTGACCACGAGCTGCACTGCGACGTTCTACAGCTGCCCTACAAAGGCAACATTAGCATGCTCATCGCTGTTCCCCAGAAGCTCTCCGGCATGAGGGCCCTCGAGCAGGAGATATCGCCCACTGTCATTAACAAGTGGCTAAACAACATGACCAACAGGTGTGACAATCAATACAGGCAACGTCTAGATGTACAATCAATACCATGAGAACCACTGACTAATCAAACAGGCAATAATTTGACCAAAGATTCAGCAGTTGGGACTGGTTACGGCATTGAGGACGTTTAATGAAGATTAGATTGTGATGTCTTGTATAAGAAAAGCTTTTAGAAGCTACTTTTATGACAAAACTTCATTACAAATCCAGGGAATTTCTGAAGGGAAGTAACAGGTTTGCCTTGGACATTTTTGGTAGAACCCGAGAGGTGGTGTTCCCACGGTTTAAGCTGGAGCAGAGCTATGACCTGATCAGCCACATGAAGAAGTTGGGCCTGACTGACCTCTTTACAGAAAATGGTGACTTCTCTCCCATGACCTCAGAGAAGGTCACCATCAACTGGGTAAGACATAAGCTGCAATAAACTAAACGCAGGTTTGTATATCTACGTTTACAGTAACGCTTCACTGAAGGCCAGTGTTTAACAAGTCACACAACATGACAATGGCCGTAAATCTAAAAAAACATTTGTGAAGACTGATTCCAACAACAAGCGTCAGAATTCCAACATTTTCTGTGGTGAAAGGATATCAAAAGCAGCCTTTATGAAAAGTGATCCTTGGAATAAGCCTTCACAAATGTTTCCAAACGTAGGTCCTGAAAGGACTGTGTAGGCGTCATGCATCCATACAAACACAGGCCTTGAGTGAAGTGTTACCATTAGTCATTTTGTCGATCCTCCTACCCAGAGTGAAACAGGAAAATGTACAAACAGTGGAAGGCAAAGCGTACGTAGACAATCTGAAAGGATTAGAGATGGCATACTGGTATCGATGGGAATATGTATCAGTCCGACATCAGCAGAAAATGCTGGACTGCATCACAGAGAGAAATAAAAGAATGAAAGAATACGAAACTAAATGAAAACTTTTACATTACATTCATTTGGCAGACGCTGTTATGTGAAGCGACTTACAATGCGAGGAAACACTCAAGTTTCAGGACAATGTGAGAACGAGAGGAAAGCTCTGAGTGATGAATTCTTTATGTAGGGAGCAGTGCATGAGGCTCTCTGAATAGATGAATAATCTATGGCTAGATTTGGCTGAATAATCTATGGCTCTTAAAAACCTATGACTAGTTTGGAAAAGTGCAAAAGTGAGGTCAGTTCAATATAATGTTTGTTCACTCGCTCTCACAGTTTCAGCATCAAGGAACCATCACAGTGAACGAAGAAGGGACCGAAGCGGCAGCGATGACCCACATCGGCTTCATGCCTCTGTCCACTCAGACACGCTTTGTAGTGGACCGACCCTTCCTGTTCCTCATCTACGAACACCGCACTGACTGCCTGGTCTTCATGGGACGAGTGACAGATCCATCAAAGAGTTAATTTCACTCACACATATGCTGCCTGGCAGAACAATATTACAGACTTAGCTTTGTTAGTGTACAGCAGTGGAACGTATCGCTTTTATTAAGACTCGGCGGAAACTGTAGTTATTGCTCTGGTGCTGGCAGTACGATGGTGCATCATATTAAAACAATGTGAATTTGTAGCTATGTAACATGAAGTTTGCCGCACAGTAAAACCTGAATCTTTTAAAACACTCAAAGCACATTTCTGTGCATTCATTTCAGTTGGGGCGGAAGGGCTGTATCACAAGAACCCAAGCATGCCAAAGAGACACACATCAAATCAAATCATGTCAAAGTTACAGAAAGAGAGAACTTTTCTAAAGCTCCCAGCAGCTGAACATTTTGCAAGACAGATAAATATTTGTCAACGAAGTTAAAGACTAACCAAAGCTGTGTTAGATCAGACGACAGCAGTTTGCAAACACAACAACCAATAATGACGCATGAGAGATTATCTGCCAAATTTGGCTGAAAGAAAACAGGACTAGAGCTGGAATTCCATGAATGTTTCTGCATTATTACTGTAACTGTTATTTAGAGCCTGAGATATCGAAAGAATGACTTTGTTTACAAACACAAATAATTCTCCTTGCTAAAATAATGCCAGTGGCGCTGATATTGATAAAGTTGATCACAATCAATATCACAATATGTTTTTAATGTCACAGTATAATTTATATTTGTTTTAATAAAGGTTTCTGGGTACTGGGATTCAAGGCCTGACTGAACAGTACATATATATTTAGTTTCTGACTAAGCAAATAACACTGAGCACCCAGCCAATGCCTAATGTTAAAGTTTAAATGAAACATCAATATCACTAAAACAATACCAATACCACTGTAACACCACAAAAAATAACCATTGATAAAGGCTCAATTTGCAGTGAACAGTGTCACAGAATCTATACATTTAAAATGAAAGTCAGTCTTTTCCATTAAATCGAATTACATGTGTAATGTCAGGAGAGCAGCAAACTTCTTACCACTGCGATCACAGGGATGAGGACGCCAAGGTTTCCTGCACTGCTGGAGGCCTGGAAGATAACGGAAAACACACAGAGGCATTATAAAACAGTAAGTGACTATGGGGTTAAAAGTTTCACCAAAGGCTTTGTTAAACTCATACCAGGCATAATCAAATCTCTATTCACTTTCTTTAGATTGTTCTAGATTTAGCCAATAATATCCACCAATATCTCTAATACAGTTATAAAATAAGATGACTTTATCATCAAGAAATTTCACTTGGACTAAACGGTGATCAGCTTGGACTAAACTGTAATTAGGAGGAAAAACGCACATGCACTAAAACAAAATGATATAGTTTTATATAATTATACAGTTTTGATTCTGCTGGAGAAATGTTATTTGCGGCGAAATTAGTATCAGTATAAGTGGACAGTCTACCCAACAGTACCCTGAAGTACATAAACCCAAGTGGAACACACTCACACACATACAAACCTTAAGGGCAGGTCCTTTGTCACTCGCGCGCTCACTCGCTCTCTTGCCCTCCAGTCCAAGCTGCACAAAGAGCTCCAGCAGGTTCACCAGGAGCTCATCTTCTAGTGGCTCCCCCTGGAGGTTAGCGGCGATGTTTGCTAGAGCATTGATCACGGCTAAAGAGCAGTGCCTGTGGGTGGAGACAGATTCGATGTTCAGCTTTTTACTGCATATAACACTTTTATAGCTGAGGTGCATGCACGCACACATACACACACACACACACACACACACACACACACACACACAAGCAAATACACGCACACAAGAACACAGACTCACAAACACAAATGCGCACACACTCACATCTACACAGACAGACAGATATATAAACACACACATGGAGATACAAAAACACACATTCACACACATACATACATCAGAATCAGAGTCGTGTTTCCTGGTCAGGTATGTGAGCAGAGGTGGACTAAGTACTCACATTCATTACTTTAGTGAAAGTACAGATACCACTGGTCAAATGTTACTGCAGTACAAGTGAAAGTTGTACCATAATTTTTTTACTTAAGTTAAAGTATTGAAGTGCTTGCTTTTAAAAATACTTAAGTATTAAAAGTACATTTTCTTTCACCGCATTGTTGCGTTATTGGCACAACACATACAAAACCTTGCAGAACCTCTAGAATAAGGAACTGGTCAAATGTTACAGAATCACACACAGCACGACCCGACGAAGAAAACAAGTCATTTGTTTATTTTTAATTGTAATTCTACACACCCCCACGAAACGGCATGGTAGGTGTTCTGACACAAGTTGAGAGACAAACTGCTGTAAATGCAAATTAGCACGACAAAAAAGAACATGAGACAAGAAGGGAGTGAAGGTTAGCCTTGCATGTGGACGTATATCCGTACACACACACACACACATTATATTATTTTTATTTCCAATGTCTTTTTATTGATTTGAAAAATTATAACAGTAAGTACATTTTTTAAAGGATTTATAACCCAAAATAAAAAACCCAGACAGCCAAGATACAGACAAATAAATACAATGGCCACAATATTTAATAAAATTGGCCATTATAGTATAATACATTAAATGTAAATGAAAGAGGGAGGGGAGGGGAGGGGCTACTCTGAGACAATGGTGGTAGGTTTCTCAAAAAATGGTAAAAAGGGGCGGCAAACTTTAAGAAATTTATTTTCGGAACCACGGACAGTGTATCTGATTTTTTCTAAGTTCATAGACAGCATCACATCCCTGACCCAGTGAGCATGAGAGGGAGGAACAGGGTCTTTCCATTTAAGCAAGACAGCTCTTCTAGCAAGTAAAGAAGAAAAAGATAACATTTTGAGTTTGACCCGTGGTAAATCCAGGTCTGGGGCAATACCAAAAATGGCAGAGAGGGGGTTTGGCTCAATTTGGCAGTGCAAGACTTCCGAAATGGTATGAAATACAGACTTCCAAAAGCTAGACAAGGAAGGACAAGACCAGTACAAATGAAATAATGAGGCAGACGCACTCGTGCATCTGTCACAAGTTGGTCCACATTTGGGTATATGCGTGATAGCTTGACCTTAGACAGGTGCACACGGTGAACAACTTTAAATTGTAAGAGTGCCGAGCACACATTGATGTGGAATGCACCTGATCCAAAATGGAGTTCCACACATCATCAGTGATGGTGGAATTAAAGTCCTGTTCCCAAACTGTTTTGATAACAGCCAATGAATGACAATGCAGTGTCCTGCAGGATTAACTGAGAGCAATGCATCTAGAGCATTATCTGGGGATTTATTAGGGAATTTTGGCATCATACTCTGTACATAATGCTTGACCTGTAGAAACCTAAAGAATTGGGTGGGCGCAATTCCAAAGTTTGTGCGAAATACTAGAAAATTCGTTTCAGAATATAGGTCTGCAAAGCATTTTAGACCTATTTTATGCCATACATGAAAGGCAGCTTCAGCTATTGAAGGAGCAAACAAGTGGTTAGCTGCGATTGGACTTAGACGGGAGAAAACCTGGAGACCCAAGGTTTTCCTAAACTAAGACCAGATTTTTAGGGACTGTTTAACCACTGGGGTGCCGAAAAGAATAGGGCAGGTGAGTGGAAGAGGTGCACCCAGAAGCACCGGCAAGGAAACATCAGTACTAGCAGCATGAGCCGCTAAGAAAACGCATACTTGAGGCGTAGGCTGCAAATGGAAGTGTATCCAGTACAACAGACATCAGATGTTTGCAGCCTAGTAGTAGTACTGAAAGTTAGGCAGGGCCATTCCACCCACCTTCTTGGGCCTTTGGAGAATGGCAAACACCTTCTTGGGTGTTTGCCATTCCAAATGAAAGAGAGAATTAAAGAGTCTAAACATTTTTTAAAAAATGATTTTGGAATCATAATAGGAAGGCCCTGGAACAGATAAAGACATTTGGGGAGCAGCATCATTTTAACAGAATTTATCCTGCCGACAAGAGATTTTAACAGTGGAGACCATTTAGACAAGAGTTGTTTAGACCGATCAAATAATGAATGGAAAATTGGTCTTGAATAAATGTTGGATTTGTCTAGTGACACACACCCCAAGGTAACTAAGTTGTTCATTAACTACTTTAAAAGGAAAAATTCTATAATTATGACTGATAGCCTTCTTATTAATCAAAAACAGCTCACTTTTACTTAAGTTGTGTTTATAGCCTGAGAATTTCCTAAAATTGTCCAACATATTGTGTACTGCTGGTAAAGACTTGAGTGGATCAGAAATGTACAATACCAGGTCGTCTGCATAAAGTGAGACCTTATGTTCAAGCCCACCTCTAAATATGCCCTGTATATCTCCCTGCTGCCACGAATAGCTATAACGAGCGGCTCAATCGCTAATGCGAAGAGAAGGGGATTCAAAGGACATAAAAACGGAGCTTGTGGCCACAATAATCCACAGACCCGAGTTTCCACATCTCTCTCATCACCAAATCTTTTATCTGAAAGCAGTGAAAGTGGATGATCACTGGGCCCGACACTCATTCAGACCAGGCTTTGGAATGAGGCTGTGGTGGGCTCTATTCTGCTCAGGTGGGGATGACGAGGTCTGGTCGCCGAAGACCTCCACAAGAAACTGGGAAAAGAAGGCAGTCGGGCGTGAACCCTCAACTGACTCCGGTAGGCCCACAATACGAACATTTTGCCTTCTACTACTTCCTTCAAGATCAGAGAGCTTAGACTTCAGCAAATTGTTGTACTCCTGAAGCGCTGCACATGTAGCTTCAAGCTGCTCTAAGCATTGACTGACGTCCTCTGCATTAGATTCGAGGTCGCTGATACGCTGTCCGCGTCCCGAGCCATCAGCTTGAAATTTGTCCAGTTTGGTGTCTAACATGGCAAATGACGACTGATTATCAGCAGCAATTGCTCTTAGCTCCTCAAGCAAGTTAGACGTGCGCTGTGGTCAACGTTCCGCTAGCCTCGTTAGCCACGCTGGCACCAGCGGAAGCACTTTCTGCTGAGTGGTCTTTTTTTGCCACTTTTAGTTGATTTAGACATCTTTTCCAAAGTTATATCATCACCATGAGTGTTAAGACCCAACAAACAGGCAGGCGCACATAGTATAGTAGGGTGCAAATAGTAAAATAAAAAAAATACTTGCGGGAGCCAGTATCCTACGCACCTACTCCATTGCTCGCAGACCGGAAGTCTCATGTTTTGTTTTTAAAATCAGTTTAAAGACAAAACATGAACACTTTCACAAGGTTTACTTTTTACAGCATAAGGGTAAAGTGCTGCATGTGATAAGACATTTGTACAAATAGCTAAAATCCAGTGCTTGCAGAGGTGAGTGTTTTTCTGCAGTCTCAGTGAAAGACTTGATTTCTTCACTTTCCGTTTAAGAAATGTCTGTTACACGTTTGATTTTGTTGGTGGCTTGTTCCGATGTTGTTTACATGTCTAAGCTAAACTTTATTAAAAAAAAGCAGGGCACTCTCTGCCCCCCTTTATGGCAGACTCCTGTTGGATGGCATGCATGTGTGCCTACAGTGTCCACCCTTTTTATGCCTTTATCAAACTTTGAAGAGCACAAAGGGTTATGCTTGCTGTCCATGATCACTGAAGTGTCTGTTGTGAGGCAATCAAGTCCATGATGAACCAAGTCCATTATTAATCTAGTTCTTCAGTCCTGTCCCAGCAGGTTGGTGGTCTAAGAAAGATGTTCCTGGAAAACACATCAGTTCTTTAGAAGTAACTATGCTTACTAGTCAGGCTAACATGCTTTGACATGTATATAAGGCCCTTAAGCTTTGATTTAAGATTTGCATCAGAAACACAAGTCTTTGCCTATCCTAGAAACTTAGTGGTGTCCTGAGAATTATGTGGCTTCATGAATTAGTGTTGGGAAATGTAATTTGGTTGCTAGTTAAATTCAGACTGTTTGCAAGGGTTTTTTTTTATTATTAAAGGAACACCACTATTACGAACTGACATTATTTGGATTATGTTTGCATGATGATACAAACAAGTGTATACCGTTTGCAAATACTGTATATTCTATATGCACTTTTAAATAGGTTTTGGTGCGTAAACTGTAAACATAGTTTTGCTGGACAGTGCTGGAAATCTGTTCACGAAATGCCTTGCAGTGTTCTTCCAAACTTACACCCCACATACCCTGCACATAGGCTGCACATTTTCTGTTCTTCTGCTGCTATTATTTGCATAATTATTATTTATTGCTCTCTACCTTTATTTTGCATTTTTGCACACCTAAGACTTGACTTTGTGTGCTGCAACAAAAGTAGATAAATGCTAGAGGTGTAGGAGTATAAGAAGGGCGGAAAAATGTTGATGAAGTTTAGGCTGATACATTTCACTGCGTGTTGTACAAATAAAGAATCTTGTATCTAGAAAGTAATACCAGGTCCATCTCCTTTCAGAAATATTATATTAAATCTCGTAAATATAGAAATAATGTCAAAAGACAACACAAGGAACATGCTTATAGGCTGATATGTTACACACAACTAATTGTTTGGAGATCATTCTTTTGAGGTCATAATGTCCCAGAGAAAGCTTAGTGTTGATCTATAACTGTGTTTATGCCTTTCCTTCCTATCTAATTGGAAGGGCTAGTCATCCACCATTCTGTAATTGTGGCTACTCCCTATGGCTACTCCCTGGCTGATTCTGCATGTTGACTTCCTTGTTTTGTCTCTGCGGCATGAGGAGTGGTGTGTTGTGCCCTCAGGAGGGTGCTGTGAAAGAGGAGTGTTTGATTCCTGAGTCTGTAGAGTACCATGAGAAGTACCTTCAGAAGTTTTAAGAACTTCCAAGTCTTCCTCAGACTTCTTAGGCTGTATAACAATTTCCTGAGAGATTTCCAAGAGAGTTACGTGTTCTCACTCAAGAATGGAGTTTGCTTAGAAGAGGGATTTAAAGCCAGTTTCTTCTCTGTAAAAATGCTTGCTTTAGGTGGTTAAAATACTCTCATGAGCAGAAGGGGAATACTCTTTAACTAGGGCTTTATATAGCTGGGAGTTCTAGTGGGATAGGGCTGTGATTCAGTGAAGATATAAACTGGCCTAGAGGCTGTTTTCCAAACTTGCCAGATATTTTGCCGTGTTGCATGAGGCAAGTCAGTGAGGCTACGCTCAGTTTCCCTGATTACATTTACATTTACATTTACGGCATTTATCAGACACTTTTATCCAAAGCGACTTCCATTCCCTAGCTACAGGGGACAGTCTCCCTGGAGCAACTTGGGGTTAAGGGTCTTGCTCAGGTGCTGAAGGTAGGATTCGAACCCATGACCTCTTGGTCCAGAGGCAAGTTGCCTACCACCAGGCCATCACCACCCCATTAGCAAATTGATTATTAGCAAAACCAGTAACCCATATGATCTGTCTTGCAATAGTCTGGCAATCATGAGGTTTAGTAGCATCACCAAAGCAAAAGTCTAAATTGTGAGACAGTAAACGATCAACTAAGCTGTCTTGACCTTGTCCCCACTATATTCTCAATTCTCTAAACCACTGTTGAAGAAACCAAATCTAGATTATTGTGTACGGTAATTGCAGGCATGTTTCTAACTTCCCCTTCATGATTTGTGATACTTGAAAAAAGTAGTTTTCAATCAGCTAAATTACCTTTTAAAAAATATATATATAACAGACTGGAACTTCTTAGAGTAATCACAGTACAGAGACTTCAACAAAGCAGTCTGGAGTCAATCTTAGACCCAGTGCTGCTGTAAACAATGTCTGTTTTTATTCCCTAAGATTTGAGAGCTGCATTTGACACAATTGACCACAGGATTCTTACCGGTCTTGGATAAGTTCTTGACTGGTTCTGAAAATACATTTGAGTTAAGCAATGCTATTCTGGGTGATCAGGTATGGAAGAAACTACATATATTCAGCATTGCACAAAGTTAAAATTGCATAAAGGGTTTTGGTCCTCTTCTTTTTTTATTATTTATGCAACTGGTCTTATTAGGGAACACCATGTTAACTTCCATAGCTGTGCTGTTGATAGACAATTATACATTTCTGTTATGCCAAATGATATTCATTATGCTACCTGAGTTACTCAAGGTAATATTTGTTTATTTTTTTGTGCTGTATGTTATTATTTTTATTGCCACAAAAGGTGCCACTTCTTGTCTGAGCTTGTGCAGAATTTTGTAACAGTTTCAACACCAAAACGTCATTGTATTTGTTTGTATTCAGTTAGGTAGGTTGATCAGCAGCCAAGTATTTGCCTGTTGAGATCCATTACTTGAATGCTAGCCATTGTGACATCATCTCATGTTGGCAGAGAGCCAGGGAAACATCACACGGAGGAGAAGTCAGCTAAATACATGCTGTCAAGACAGGGTGTTAATCTGAGAGTATGATTTCTCATTGTTGTTATTAATAAGGAAACAATCTGGTTTCATTATTAGAGCCGTCGTGCCTGATGTTTTTTGCGCCACAGACCAGTTTCATGTAAAACAATATTTTCTCGGACTGTTATAGATGCAACTAAAAACAAAGTGCATAAAAATTATGAAGAAGCTCCGTAAAGACTTTTTATTTTTTTACTCATTTTTGTTAACTTGTGGACCAAGTTATTGATGTACAGTATCACGTGACCGAGACAAGCGTTTTTTCAACAAAAAATTTTTTTTCAGACTCTGATAATCAAAATATTTGGGCAGTTCGGTTCCAAATGACTCACAGACTGATACTGGCCGGCGGCCTCTGTTTGGGGATCCCTGATTTAGAGCATTTAGAAATTAGTTTTTGCTCCATCACGTTCCATGCCCCAGAGTGTAGATCCAAATCTGAGTAGATTTTTCTTTTAATACAAACTTTCTTTTGTTAAAAATCAGCTTTTAAGAGCCCCCCTTTCCATTGTGTTCAGATCAATTAAATATGTCGCTGTGTGGTAAGTGCATGGAGGCGCCCTCCGTCCAGCCCCCCTTCAGCAGGCACAGGTGATGAAATGAAAAACATGTCTGTTTATGGTGTACAATTTGCATGCTTTTTTTTCAACTAGTTATAGTAGTGAGCATTTCACCATACCCATTTTCAGGCATCCTAAACTATAAATGGCATCTTTATTCTGTGTCAGCAAGGCCTCCTCCGTAGCTCACTTGGTCATGCTCAGGATTAAAAACACTGCTCACACTGGGATTTGAACCCATAAATATATATTTTCTTAGCCATAAAAACAGTATTTGTGTGCCTCTCTCTCTGCAAAGTTTGGGTACACTTGGCCAAGTATTGTGAAGAAGTATTGTCTTTTTGACCAGTGTTTTTACATTATACCTTCACATATGTAACCATAGTAACCACCTAGCAGCACATTAGCCACTACAGTTACCGTAGCAACCAGCTAGCTACAACTTTGCAACCACCTGCACTGCCATACCATAGCAACTGCCTAGTGACAACCACAGTTACCATAGTATCCATGTAATCACACTTCGCATTAACTCATGAAAATGCAATCTAGTTTTATCCATTTCTTTTGATATATATTACCTCTAAAAACATCATTCTTGTGTGTGGTTATATCTTCGAATATCCTAAGACAGAGACAAAAGTGGTATCCATCACTGTCAGTCAAAATCAACATCCAAGCTGCCAATGGGAATTGAGTTGGGCCCTGTGGTGAGTTCACGCCCCGCCCAGGGTGAGTTCCTGCCTCTCACCCGTTGGCCCTGGCATTGGCTCCAGGTACCCGTGACCCTAGTACAGAATAAGGAGTTAAAGAAAATAAATGAATAAACTCCTCGACGGTTTGATATATCAAAACCAGACTTCGTACATGGGCTCAGGACCTCATTCAGAGACCGGGAGGGGGCGCCTGCGATACTTTTTGACTAATAAGTTCTTTCAGAATTTTTTTAACAGACAAAAAAGTTATTCCAGTCTTCACCAAATTTGGCACAGATGATCTTCACAACAGATCTCGCAAAGTCACACCAGGTATATTTGATCTTCAGAACCATTTGTCACCACCAATCAAAATTGCCCACAAAGCTCCCAAACAGGAAGTGTGGTACTAACTCAGCGACTGTTTGATGTATTAAGACCAGACTTGGCATACCGATTTGGGACCTTGTTCAGGGGAAGCATTAAAAATACTTTTGCATCATTTAATGAATGGAGAGATGTTCCACCATTTAAATTCATTTTTGGCCTGAATCATCAACAAAGGATTGTGACCAGTGCTGGACCGGCCATTGGGCATACCGGGTGGGCTGATGATAATTTTGGGCTGGCCAGGTAATTTAGGGACGGTGCGGAATCCCCTCAGGACATGGATAATGTTAATTTTCTTGTAATACATTTTACTTCTTGTCTTGACAGTGTTGGTTTGCAGTGTCAATATTCAGTGTCAATGTGTCATTATCCAAATCCAAGATGAACCGAGCCGGGACCCAATACCGCTCCTCTTGACCGTAGCCGCCCCAGTCAACTAGGTACTGGGTGCCACGGCACCCCCGCATGGTGTAGACAGGAGAGTTGAAAATTAAACTGTTCAAAGAACGGTGCTGTTTGGCTTGTTGGATTGACAAAAGTTTCTGATGGTCTGTCCAAACTATAAATGGCTCGCTGCTGTCCTGGAGCCAGTGGCGCCATTCCTCCAGAGCCCACTTGATGGCCATGCCCAGTGTGGCATGGTTGGTGAACCCAAACGCGGAGCAAGCGTGAGAGAGCAGGTAAATCACGCGGTTACTCTCAGAACGCTCTCACAAGAGAGTAGAAATTCCCACCGGGAATCCACGTTCTTTCACACACACACAGTCAAGAGAAAGGAGAGAGATGAGACCAGAATACTTCTATAATAGTTCTAGATGAGGTGGTCTGGGTGGGTGGTGGAACACTCGAGACTTTCCACAGGGGAAATTCTGGACTGCAGCTGCAAGGGATGCATCAAAGGGCACCAGCCAATCAGAAGGATCCTATTTGTGTATGTGTGTGTGTGTATATGTACATATATATGTGTGTGTGTGTGTAT